>CM062296.1:528070055-528335055 GCA_031216915.1 Pictodentalium vernedei | reverse complement strand
AATAACATCAATTTTTGCCAGCCAGTTTAACCAGTTCCTAAGCTCATCACTTAGTTTAAATCAATTTTATGTACTTTTTTGTCAGGTTTGAAACCCATCAGGGTTCAGTAAATGAAAACAATTTTTCGGCGGCATATTAAAAGAAAAAAACATTTCAGTATGAAATGTCTGTGCCAGTGCGATTTTTTAACGTCAAACACACACACACACACACACACACACACACATCTTTGTCTACCCCACATACCGAGGTACCCCATTGTTTGTCCTTTGTGTGGACTAACGGTTTCTACCTCGTTTTGCCGGTACAGTTCTGGAAAAACAGACGAGGTAAAGGGTTTCTTTTGTCTTTTGTACCTCGGTAAGGCAAAACACGCAAACTCTTTTGTCTAGTTACCTCGTCAAGTTGGTAAGACACCCCCCCCCCCCCCCACACACACACACAGACACACACACACACACACACACACACACACACACACACACACACACACACACACACACACACACGCTTGAGCAGCACGTCTTTGTTTACTCCCCAATTTTTACCTCTGATCATCATCAGAAAATTGATACGTTTAGTAGCTCAAACTGTAATGGCGTTTGAGGTTTGGGAACTCAAAAAGGATGCCGAGTGGGCGAAGTTCGAAGAAAAACTGAAACCAAAGCTTGCAGCCGTACACAAGAGGGAAAGTGTCCAGAAGATGGCCGACGCCAGAGTTGCGAGCCTAGTGGAGGCAGGGAAGGAAAGTGTAGGAAAGATTAAGGTGCCAACACGAGGACTTGGGTACAGAGTGAACGAAGAACTGAAAAGGGCCATAAAGGTTAGAAAAGCTAAATGTGCTGCATACAGGAGAAGTAGAAAACTTAAGGGGGTGGAAAGCAATGATGCCATGGTAGCAAAGGAAGAATACCAACAAGCACGAAATAAAGTAAACAAGATTAAAGACGACAACATGGGAGTGTGAAATAGCAGTCTTATTAGGATAGGACGATAAGAACGACAAGGGGGTGGGGGGGGTGGTCGAGTTCGAGCGTATTTTGGAAATGGGTGAACAAACGTATGAAAGAGAATAACCCACAGAGTATTAAAGTAGATGACAGTGTTACAGAAGAGCGAGATCAAATTGCTTTAGAACTAGTCAAGCACTGGGAAAAGGTAAACGATAAGCGATGGGGCATGTGGAACCCACCAGAGTGTCCGAACCAGGTCGAGGAAAATCTGTCGAACTTCGTGTGCAGCGAAATCAAAACTGAGGAGGTGCGAGGGGTGATCTCAAAATTAAGGAATGGAAAAGCGAGAGGGGTGGACGAAATTCCTAACGAGTTTATCAAAAAAGGGGGAGAGGAACTCTTGGAAAGCCTAGCTGCCCTATTCAATTTAGCCATAGAAAAACAAGAGGTCCCAAAGGAGTGGAGGGAAAGTAAAGTGACATTTATTCACAAAAAGGGGGAAAAAGACGTCTTGGATAACTATCGAGGGATCTCTGTCAGCAGCAACATTGGAAAAGTCTTTTGTAAAGTCCTGTATGGGAGATTAGAGGAGGTGATTGAAGAGAATGGTTTTGGGGAGAAATCAAGAATGGCTTCAGGAAGGGAAGGAGAGTCACTGACCATCTTTTCATGCTATCCCAAATGATAGAATCCGCGAAAGCAAAAAAGAAAAAGATGTGTATGGCCTTTTTGGATGTTAAAAAGGCATATGATAGAGTATGGAGGGAGGGTATGTGGCGCAAGCTGAAGGCTCTGAGCTTGGGGGCGAGTTTGTTGGGATTATGAAAGCATTATCTAAAGATGTACAGAGTGAACTTAGCCTGGGAAACATTACAACAAAACGTGTGCCTATGGAGATAGGCCTAAAACAGGGGTGTATCCTTTCGCCAATTCTTTTTGCATTGTACATCAAAGGTTCAGAGGATGAACTCCTGCATAGCGACGAGGGGGTTGCAGTTGGTGACTTGAAGATCCCAGGGCTATTTTTTGCAGACGATATGGTGCTAGTGTCAGAAAGCGAAGAGGGGCTAGCGAAGATGCTGGGAATTGTTGGGAAATATGGGAGCAAATGGAGACTCGAACTTAATGAAAGCAAGAGAAAAGTTATACCAGTGGGCCGCAAAGTGGACCCCACTCGACTTCTTAGTGTAGGAGAGACTAGTGACTAATAGTAGTCGAACCACTGAAGATTGAACACAATAGACCGTTGCAAAATAGTAGTGGCGCGGTATTTAATTTCAAAAAGCCTCGTTGTAGACTGCATACTTTTATGCCTGATCAGAAAAAGGAATTTTCCTCCGAACAAACGAAAAATCATTATCAGATCCATAACCCCCTCCATTGTGATTCACCAAACATTATTTACCTTATCACTTGTAAGCGATGTCGGAAACAGTATGTTGGTAAAAGACAAAATCCTTTCCGAGAACGTGCTACTAGACACAAACAGGATATAAAACATAATGCTGATGCCCCAGAAGCACAACATTTTAACCTTCCTGGCCATTCTTTGGACGTTTTCGAAATCCACCCAATTGAACAACCACCAATTAAAGACACATTAGAAGAAACGGATGAATTTAGAAAAAAACGTGAAGCTTTTTGGATCAATACACTTCAAACCCTCTGGCCATTTGGTATGAACATATCAGAGGGCGAATGCGAAAGGAGGTCCATCATTCCTTTCCCTTTAACGTACAACAGAATGAATATCGAAATAGCAAAAAATGTTAAAAGATGAATTCAATTTTACCAATGCTAAATTAAATGAACCTTTGAATCTTCGACCTGTCATCGCCTATAAGAAAAACAAAAGCTTGCGTAACATCCTTGTAAGGACTAAATTAGAGCCCATCAATGAATAACATCAATTATTGCCAGTCAGTTTAACCAGTTCCTAAGCTCATCACTTAGTTTAAATCAATTTTGTGTAACTTTTTGTCATGTTTGAAACCCATCAGGGTTCAGTAAATGAAAACAATTTTTCGGCGGCATATTAAAAGAAAAAAACATTTCAGTATGAAATGTCTGTGCCAGTGCGATTTTTTAACCTCAAACACACACAGGCGAGTGCCAGAGTTCATATATGCCCAAAAACAAAATAGGTTCTAATTTCAGTCATGTGTATGTATTTCCTAAATAAAATTATTATTTATTTATTTATATATTTATTTATTGATTATTATTTTTTTATACTTTTTTATTAATTATTTTATTATTTATTATTTTATTATTTTATTATTTTTTATTAATTTTTATTTATTTATTTATTTATTTATTTATTTATTTATTCATTTATTTGGTTGATTCATTTATTTAAATTTTTATTTTGGTTTTTATTTTTAATTTTTCATACCTTTCACACAATGTAGAGGTTCAGAAGGTAAAACACACAATTTCTACGTGGTGTAAAATATTTTCCGTCATAAACCTCCGTCGGGGGATATTCATTCCAACTGATAACATTCGTGAGGCATCATGATCTTTGGCGTTATTTTTTCATTTATTTCTTTAGTCTCAATATATTTTATCAAACCATTTTTTCATATTATTTTCACATACTTCTGAAGCCAGTAAAGCAAACCGCTCCCGATTGGTTTTACTTAAATCAAAGCCAACCAATAGGGCTTCATGGGGTCAGTAAAGCAAACCACTCACTGACTGATTAAAATTCAATGGAAGCCAATCAATAGGGCTTCATCTAATTTGTTTGGACGACACAAACTGAGTTGTGAAAAACAAACTTGGGACATCTCAGATTGAAAAGAATTAATTAGATGAGTGACATTTGTCAGCTTGTTACCGAGTTGAATTATGTACTGAGCTGTGAAAAACACCCCCAGCCCACATATGGATATATACCATGCATGCCCTCCCAAAGTTGGAATCATTTTCCTCAAAGTCTCTTTGAAAAAGCCAAACCAAGCGAAACGCGTCGAGACAGACGGATTATTTTCTACCTTTGCTGAAGACTGCAACCAATCCAGGTATCTTCTTTAATAGGTAATATCTAATTTTTCAATTTTATTTATTTCCTCACTTTCATATTTTATTTATACTTAATTCAACTACTTTCCTTAACAATGGCAAGAAAAGGGCAGAGGCATCAGAGGCAGAGAGTTGCCCAGTCCGGAACTGGCCAGGAACAATCGTTCCAGGCTTATTCTAGGCTGGTTAAGTCTTTGTTTCAGGTGCTTCAATGTTTGCACCACATTGGGCTATTAGAGCACCATTTGGCAAATCGGGATTTCCCGAAACAGCTGGAGAAGAAAGTGGATGAGTTAGGTGGCTTTCTAAAGCCAGCTCTTCCCACCCCACACATTTTTTCTGTTTTTCGACAGATTAGTGTGGGATGGGCCAATCAAACGTTAAATGCTTTAGTTGAGCATTATAAGGTAAATTTGAACCAGTTGAAGTCTAAGATAACTTTGGCTATGCGACCACCTCCTGGACTCGAAAAAATAGACTTCAACAGCGCTTCGGCGCGTGCCTTGATCTGGGCTAAAAAGAACTTTAAAAATAAGTTGACAGATTAGACGATTTCGGCATATGAGTCTTACATTTCGGAACTTCGCCCAGCGTCTGGAGTAAGGAACAATACGGGAGGGAGCAAGCAAACTCCGGCCCGTGTTGTCCCTCTACCCCAACGCGAAAAGCAAAATAAGAAAAGATCAAGGCAAAGCACTTCTCCCTCTTCTTTTCCTTCTACTTCTTCTTTCTCTCAGAGTAAGCGGCTGAATTTGCAAACATCTCCGGTCCATATTGTGACTGAAGATGCTCGCAAATTGAGTAACGCTGTCTCGCCTCGTCTTGCTCCTCTACCTCCTAATCCTCCTCAGCCTTTCTTCTCTGGTTCTCCTATTGCTCTCACTAGAACTCCTCCCCCTCCTCCTTCTGTTTCTTCTCCTGCTTCTGTTTCTTCTCCTGCTTTTGTTTCCTCTCCTGCTTCTGTTTCTTCTCCCCCTTCTCCTGCCTCTAGTGTGGTTCAACCAGGTATATCGTACTCAGAGAAAGTCAAATCACCGAGCCGCAACTCGGGCCGCTCATTTGATTCTAAATTCTCCCAGTTTCGGCATAAAAGCGGAGTTAATTTTGACAAAAGGAATTGGCGCCTCCCCGATGTTTGTAAAAACATCCTTATGATTGGAAGTTCAAATTTAGGACGCATTGATCGAAATCCCCATCCGGACATCCAGGTGGAGTGTTACCCCGGCGCCAAATTCAATCATCTGCGCTCTATGTTTAAAGGGCACAAGGGCCAGTCCAGTCCCCAAAAAATATTATTAAATATTGGCGTGAATTCTCGAAACGATAATTCTGATCTCGTAGTTAAGCAGTTGCGGAATATGCTTAGCGATATCAGGGTCAAGTTTAGATCAGCAAAAATTTATTTCGCTGAACTAAACTTTTCGCAAAAACTCCCTCAGGCAGAGAGGAGAACCCTGAGCATCATCAACGAAACCATTCGGAAAGTGAAGGACGTTAACGTGATACAAAAAATTGATGACGCGAAGTTTGATGTTGCTCAGGATTTAATCCATTGGACCACGAGAACCGCCAATATTATGTACGATCACTGGTTGAACCACCTAAATTTAAACTAAGTAAAGGCAAAGGTAACAGCCGCCTAACAGATGTGGGATTAGGAACTAATGTGGTTAACCTGTCTGGCACCAATGACCTAACAACCCAAGAGAAATCTCTTTTAGATCGCGGTTTAACTTTTGTACCAACACCAAAGTCTAAAACTGATAACCAAACAAATTTACCATCATACAACTGTAATTTTCTTAGGCAAATGAAATTAGCCGACCGCTTTAGAAACTCCAGCGGTCGGAAACTTCCTTTTACAGAATCATCTGGTTGGTCACCGCCAGATAGTGAAGTAGATCCCGAAATTATTGAGGCTAGCAAACGAATCATCAAAAAGGTGTTCAGCATGAACATACTCTCCGATAAAGACAATTTAACAGCTGGTGAACGGAGAGCCCTCACGTAACTTCGAAAAAATAAGAAATTAGTAATTAAACCAGCCGACAAAGGTGGGTCGGTAGTTGTTCTATCTCGGGATAATTATATAAAGGAAGCCATGAGACAACTCAGCAATACTAAACATTATAAGAAAATAGATTCACTTATTTGGCCCAGTAATATCGAAAAATTCAATAAGATCTTAAAATTTCTCCTCGACGAAGGTCGCATTACCAAAAAACAAATGAAATATTTAACAGCTAAGCTCAGTGCTCAAACAAGACAATTTTATATCCTACCAAAGATCCACAAGGACCGTTCTTCATGGACGGATGACTTAACTCCACCCGGGAGGCCAATTGTATCAGATTGTAATTCGGAATCTTATGCGATCTCGGAATTAATTGATTATCATCTTAAACCTATAGCAAATAGACATCCGAGTTATCTAAAAAACACACAGGATTTCCTGTCAAAAATTTCGAAATTGAAAATATCAAAAAATGCAATTCTGGCTACTTTGGATATCGACAGTATGTATACGAACATTGATATTGATAAAGGTGTTAAATCAGTTAAAAATGCATTTGAAAAATATCCGGATGCGAAACGCCCGGATGAACAAATTTTGGATCTTTTAGAGCTGAGCTTAAAAGGTAATGACTTTCAATTCAATGGAGAATATTTTCTACAAATAATGGGTTGTCCTATGGGTAAAAGATTCAGTCCTAATTTTGCAAGCATTTATGTAGCGGAATGGGAGGAAAATGCCTTAAGCAAATGTGCAAAGCATCCTCTCGTATATCTCAGATATTTAGATGACATTTTTATTATTTGGGAACATTCAAAAGAAGATTTTGATGAATTTTTAGAAATTTTGAACAATCACGATCCAAATATTAAATTGAAAGCTACTATCAGTGAAAATTCTGTTGATTTTCTCGATGTGACCGTGTATAAAGGCAAGCAATTTCAGGCGTCCGGTCATTTAGATTATAAAGTATATTTTAAACCAACTGATTCACATCAATTGTTGCACACAAAATCATTTCATCCTCAACATACATTTAAAGGTATCATCAAATCACAGCTCATTCGTTTCCACCGCAATTCAAGTGATAAGGTAAATTTCAATGAGGCTTGTTCTACTCTATTTGGCGCCCTCAGATCGAGAGGGTACTCGCTGCGCCTTTTGCGTAGCCTGAAATCCCAAACCCTGAAAAAGCTCGAAAGTCCAGCTGAAACTACCGACTTCGAACCACTGAAGATTGAACACAATAGACCGTTGCAAAATAGTAGTGGCGCGGTATTTAATTGCAAAAAGCCTCGTTGTAAACTGCATACTTTTATGCCTGATCAGAAAAAGGAATTTTCCTCCGAACAAACGAAAAATCATTATCAGATCCATAACCCCCTCCATTGTGATTCACCAAACATTATTTACCTTATCACTTGTAAGCGATGTCGGAAACAGTATGTTGGTCAAAGTCAAAATCCTTTCCGAGAACGTGCTACTAGACACAAACAGGATATAAAACATAATGCTGATGCCCCAGTAGCACAACATTTTAACCTTCCTGGCCATTCTTTGGACGATTTCGAAATCCACCCAATTGAACAACCACCAATTAAAGACACATTAGAAGAAACGGATGAATTTAGAAAAAAACGTGAAGCTTTTTGGATCAATACGCTTCAAACCCTCTGGCCATTTGGTATGAACATATCAGAGGGCGAATGCGAAAGGAGGTCCATCATTCCTTTCCCTTTAACGTACAACAGAATGAATATCGAAATAGCAAAAAATGTTAAAAGATGAATTCAATTTTACCAATGCTAAATTAAATGAACCTTTGAATCTTCGACCTGTCATCGCCTATAAGAAAAACAAAAGCTTGCGTAACATCCTTGTAAGGACTAAATTAGAGCCCATCAATGAATAACATCAATTATTGCCAGTCAGTTTAACCAGTTCCTAAGCTCATCACTTAGTTTAAATCAGTTTTGTGTAACTTTTTGTCATGTTTGAAACCCATCAGGGTTCAGTAAATGAAAACAATTTTTCGGCGGCATATTAAAAGAAAAAAACATTTCAGTATGAAATGTCTGTGCCAGTGCGATTTTTTAACCTCAAACACACACAGGCGAGTGCCAGAGTTCATATATGCCCCAAAACAAAATAGGTTCTAATTTCAATCATGTGTATGTATTTCCTAAATAAAATTATTATTTATTTATTTATATATTTATTTATTGATTATTATTTTTTTATACTTTTTTATTAATTATTTTATTATTTATTATTTTATTATTTTATTATTTTTTTATTTTTTATTAATTTTTATTTATTTATTTATTTATTTATTTATTTATTTATTTATTTGGTTGATTCATTTATTTAAATTTTTATTTTGGTTTTTATTTTTAATTTTTCATACCTTTCACACAATGTAGAGGTTCAGAAGGTAAAACACACAATTTCTACGTAGTGTAAAATATTTTCCGTCATAAACCTCCGTCGGGGGATATTCATTCCAACTGATAACATTCGTGAGGCATCATGATCTTTGGCGTTATTTTTTCATTTATTTCTTTAGTCTCAATATATTTTATCAAACCATTTTTTCATATTATTTTCACATACTTCTGAAGCCAGTAAAGCAAACCGCTCCCGATTGGTTTTACTTAAATCAAAGCCAACCAATAGGGCTTCATGGGGTCAGTAAAGCAAACCACTCACTGACTGATTAAAATTCAATGGAAGCCAATCAATAGGGCTTCATCTAATTTGTTTGGACGACACAAACTGAGTTGTGAAAAACAAACTTGGGACATCTCAGATTGAAAAGAATTAATTAGATGAGTGACATTTGTCAGCTTGTTACCGAGTTGAATTATGTACTGAGCTGTGAAAAACACCCCCAGCCCACATATGGATATATACCATGCATGCCCTCCCAAAGTTGGAATCATTTTCCTCAAAGTCTCTTTGAAAAAGCCAAACCAAGCGAAACGCGTCGAGACAGACGGATTATTTTCTACCTTTGCTGAAGACTGCAACCAATCCAGGTATCTTCTTTAATAGGTAATATCTAATTTTTCAATTTTATTTATTTCATCACTTTCATATTTTATTTATACTTAATTCAACTACTTTCCTTAACAATGGCAAGAAAAGGGCGGAGGCATCAGAGGCAGAGAGTTGCCCAGTCCGGAACTGGCCAGGAACAATCGTTCCAGGCTTATTCTAGGCTGGTTAAGTCTTTGTTTCAGGTGCTTCAAAGTTTGCACCACATTGGGCTATTAGAGCACCACTTGGCAAATCGGGATTTCCAGAAACAGCTGCTGAAGAAAGTGGATGAGTTAGGTGGCTTTCTAAAGCCAGCTCTTCCCACCCCACACATTTTTTCTGTTTTTCGACAGATTAGTGTGGGATGGGCCAATCAAACGTTAAATGCTTTAGTTGAGCATTATAAGGTAAATTTAAACCAGTTGAAGTCTAAGATAACTTTGGCTATGCGACCACCTCCTGGACTCGAAAAAATAGACTTCAACAGCGCTTCGGCGCGTGCCTTGATCTGGGCTAAAAAGAACTTTAAAAATAAGTTGACAGATTAGACGATTTCGGCATATGAGTCTTACATTTCGGAACTTCGCCCAGCGTCTGGAGTAAGGAACAATACGGGAGGGAGCAAGCAAACTCCGGCCCGTGTTGTCCCTCTACCCCAACGCGAAAAGCAAAATAAGAAAAGATCAAGGCAAAGCACTTCTCCCTCTTCTTTTCCTTCTACTTCTTCTTTCTCTCAGAGTAAGCGGCTGAATTTGCAAACATCTCCGGTCCATATTGTGACTGAAGATGCTCGCAAATTGAGTAACGCTGTCTCGCCTCGTCTTGCTCCTCTACCTCCTACTCCTCCTCAGCCTTTCTTCTCTGGTTCTCCTAGTGCTCTCACTAGAACTCCTCCTCCTCCTCCTTCTGTTTCTTCTCCTGCTTCTGTTTCCTCTCCTGCTTCTGTTTCTTCTGCCCCTTCTCCTGCCTCTAGTGTGGTTCAACCAGGTATATCGTACTCAGAGAAAGTCAAATCACCGAGCCGCAACTCGGGCCGCTCATTTGATTCTAAATTCTCCCAGCTTCGGCATAAAAGCGGAGTTAATTTTGACAAAAGGAATTGGCGCCTCCCCGATGTTTGTAAAAACATCCTTATGATTGGAAGTTCAAATTTAGGATGCATTGATCGAAATCCCCATCCGGACATCCAGGTGGAGTGTTACCCCGGCCCCAAATTCAATCATCTGCGCTCTATGTTTAAAGGGCACAAGGGCCAGTCCAGTCCCCAAAAAATATTATTAAATATTGGCGTGAATTCTCGAAACGATAATTCTGATCTCGTAGTTAAGCAGTTGCGGAATATGCTTAGCGATATCAGGGTCAAGTTTAGATCAGCAAAAATTTATTTCGCTGAACTAAACTTTTCGCAAAAACTCCCTCAGGCAGAGAGGAGAACCCTGAGCATCATCAACGAAACCATTCGGAAAGTGAAGGACGTTAACGTGATACAAAAATTGATGACGCGAAGTTTGATGTTGCTCAGGATTTAATCCATTGGACCACGAGAACCGCCAATATTATGTACGATCACTGGTTGAACCACCTAAATTTAAACTAAGTAAAGGCAAAGGTAACAGCCGCCTAACAGATGTGGGATTAGGAACTAATGTGGTTAACCTGTCTGGCACCAATGACCTAACAACCCAAGAGAAATCTCTTTTAGATCGCGGTTTAACTTTTGTACCAACACCAAAGCCTAAAACTGATAACCAAACAAATTTATCATCATACAACTGTAATTTTCTTAGGCAAATGAAATTAGCCGACCGCTTTAGAAACTCCAGCGGTCGGAAACTTCCTTTTACAGAATCATCTGGTTGGTCACCTCCAGATAGTGAAGTAGATCCCGAAATTATTGAGGCTAGCAAACGAATCATCAAAAAGGTGTTCAGCATGAACATACTCTCCGATAAAGACAATTTAACAGCTGGTGAACGGAGAGCCCTCACGAAACTTCGAAAAAATAAGAAATTAGTAATTAAACCAGCCGACAAAGGTGGGTCGGTAGTTGTTCTATCTCGGGATAATTATATAAAGGAAGCCATGAGACAACTCAGCAATACTAAACATTATAAGAAAATAGATTCACTTATTTGGCCCAGTAATATCGAAAAATTCAATAAGATCTTAAAATTTCTCCTCGACGAAGGTCACATTACCAAAAAACAAATGAAATATTTAACAGCTAAGCTCAGTGCTCAAACAAGACAATTTTATATCCTACCAAAGATCCACAAGGACCGTTCTTCATGGACGGGTGACTTAACTCCACCCGGGAGGCCAATTGTATCAGATTGTAATTCGGAATCTTATGCGATCTCGGAATTAATTGATTATCATCTTAAACCTATAGCAAATAGACATCCGAGTTATCTAAAAAACACACAGGATTTCCTGTCAAAAATTTCGAAATTGAAAATATCAAAAAATGCAATTCTGGCTACTTTGGATATCGACAGTATGTATACGAACATTGATATTGATAAAGGTGTTAAATCAGTTAAAAATGCATTTGAAAAATATCCGGATGCGAAACGCCCGGATGAACAAATTTTGGATCTTTTAGAGCTGAGCTTAAAAGGTAATGACTTTCAATTCAATGGAGAATATTTTCTACAAATAATGGGTTGTCCTATGGGTAAAAGATTCAGTCCTAATTTTGCAAGCATTTATGTAGCGGAATGGGAGGAAAATGCCTTAAGCAAATGTGCAAAGCATCCTCTCGTATATCTCAGATATTTAGATGACATTTTTATTATTTGGGAACATTCAAAAGAAGATTTTGATGAATTTTTAGAAATTTTGAACAATCACGATCCAAATATTAAATTGAAAGCTACTATCAGTGAAAATTCTGTTGATTTTCTCGATGTGACCGTGTATAAAGGCAAGCAATTTCAGGCGTCCGGTCATTTAGATTATAAAGTATATTTTAAACCAACTGATTCACATCAATTGTTGCACACAAAATCATTTCATCCTCAACATACATTTAAAGGTATCATCAAATCACAGCTCATTCGTTTCCACCGCAATTCAAGTGATAAGGTAAATTGTTCTACTCTATTTGGCGCCCTCAGATCGAGAGGGTACTCGCTGCGCCCTTTGCGTAGCCTGAAATCCCAAACCCTGAAAAAGCTCGAAAGTCCAGCTGAAACTACCGACTTCGAACCACTGAAGATTGAACACAATAGACCGTTGCAAAATAGTAGTGGCGCGGTATTTAATTGCAAAAAGCCTCGTTGTAGACTGCATACTTTTATGCCTGATCAGAAAAAGGAATTTTCCTCCGAACAAACGAAAAATCATTATCAGATCCATAACCCCCTCCATTGTGATTCACCAAACATTATTTACCTTATCACTTGTAAGCGATGTCGGAAACAGTATGTTGGTCAAAGTCAAAATCCTTTCCGAGAACGTGCTACTAGACACAAACAGGATATAAAACATAATGCTGATGCCCCAGTAGCACAACATTTTAACCTTCCTGGCCATTCTTTGGACGATTTCGAAATCCACCCAATTGAACAACCACCAATTAAAGACACATTAGAAGAAACGGATGAATTTAGAAAAAAACGTGAAGCTTTTTGGATCAATACGCTTCAAACCCTCTGGCCATTTGGTATGAACATATCAGAGGGCGAATGCGAAAGGAGGTCCATCATTCCTTTCACTTTAACGTACAACAGAATGAATATCGAAATAGCAAAAATGTTAAAAGATGAATTCAATTTTACCAATGCTAAATTAAATGAACCTTTGAATCTTCGACCTGTCATCGCCTATAAGAAAAACAAAAGCTTGCGTAACATCCTTGTAAGGACTAAATTAGAGCCCATCAATGAATAACATCAATTATTGCCAGTCAGTTTAACCAGTTCCTAAGCTCATCACTTAGTTTAAATCAATTTTGTGTAACTTTTTGTCATGTTTGAAACCCATCAGGGTTCAGTAAATGAAAACAATTTTTCGGCGGCATATTAAAAGAAAAAAACGTTTCAGTAGGAAATGTCTGTGCCAGTGCGATTTTTTAACCTCAAACACACACACACACACACACGCTTGAGCAGCACGTCTTTGTTTACTCCCCAATTTTTACCTCTGATCATCATCAGAAAATTGATACGTTTAGTAGCTCAAACTGTAATGGCGTTTGAGGTTTGGGAACTCAAAAAGGATGCCGAGTGGGCGAAGTTCGAAGAAAAACTGAAACCAAAGCTTGCAGCCGTACACAAGAGGGACAGTGTCCAGAAGATGGCCGACGCCAGAGTTGCGAGCCTAGTGGAGGCAGGGAAGGAAAGTGTAGGAAAGATTAAGGTGCCAACACGAGGACTTGGGTACAGAGTGAACGAAGAACTGAAAAGGGCCATAAAGGTTAGAAAAGCTAAATGTGCTGCATACAGGAGAAGTAGAAAACTTAAGGGGGTGGAAAGCAATGATGCCATGGTAGCAAAGGAAGAATACCAACAAGCACGAAATAAAGTAAACAAGATTAAAGACGACAACATGGGAGTGTGAAATAGCAGTCTTATTAGGATAGGACGATAAGAACGACAGGGGGGTGGGGGGGGGGGGGGGGGGGGTGGTCGAGTTCGAGCGTATTTTGGAAATGGGTGAACAAACGTATGAAAGAGAATAACCCACAGAGTATTAAAGTAGATGACAGTGTTACAGAAGAGCGAGATCAAATTGCTTTAGAACTAGTCAAGCACTGGGAAAAGGTAAACGATAAGCGATGGGGCATGTGGAACCCACCTGAGTGTCCGAACCAGGTCGAGGAAAATCTGTCGAACTTCGTGTGCAGCGAAATCAAAACTGAGGAGGTGCGAGGGGTGATCTCAAAATTAAGGAATGGAAAAGCGAGAGGGGTGGACGAAATTCCTAACGAGTTTATCAAAAAAGGGGGAGAGGAACTCTTGGAAAGCCTAACTGCCCTATTCAATTTAGCCATAGAAAAACAAGAGGTCCCAAAGGAGTGGAGGGAAAGTAAAGTGACATTTATTCACAAAAAGGGGGAAAAAGACGTCTTGGATAACTATCGAGGGATCTCTGTCAGCAGCAACATTGGAAAAGTCTTTTGTAAAGTCCTGTATGGGAGATTAGAGGAGGTGATTGAAGAGAATGGTTTTGGGGAGAAATCCAGAATGGCTTCAGGAAGGGAAGGAGAGTCACTGACCATCTTTTCATGCTATCCCAAATGATAGAATCCGCGAAAGCAAAAAAGAAAAAGATGTGTATGGCCTTTTTGGATGTTAAAAAGGCATATGATAGAGTATGGAGGGAGGGTATGTGGCGCAAGCTGAAGGCTCTGAGCTTGGGGGCGAGTTTGTTGGGATTATGAAAGCATTATCTAAAGATGTACAGAGTGAACTTAGCCTGGGAAACATTACAACAAAACGTGTGCCTATGGAGATAGGCCTAAAACAGGGGTGTATCCTTTCGCCAATTCTTTTTGCATTGTACATCAAAGGTTTAGAGGATGAACTCCTGCATAGCGACGAGGGGGTTGCAGTTGGTGACTTGAAGATCCCAGGGCTATTTTTTGCAGACGATATGGTGCTAGTGTCAGAAAGCGAAGAGGGGCTAGCGAAGATGCTGGGAATTGTTGGGAAATATGGGCGCAAATGGAGACTCGAACTTAATGAAAGCAAGAGCAAAGTTATACCAGTGGGCCGCAAAGTGGACCCCACTCGACTTCTTAGTGTAGGAGAGACTAGTGACTATGAGTACCTGGGGGTAAATATAAACATCACAGGAAGAGGCATATACCGAAACCACACAAATAAATTGATTCTGAAGGGGAAGCGAATCCTTAACCAAATGAAACTTATAGGGAGAAACAGTTTCAATAAGGTTTTCGTGGGGAAAACCATTTGGGAAATGGTAGGTCTGCCAAGTATAACACACGGTACGGAAGTTGTACCCCTAAACCAGACAGCTGTTAAGAGCTTGGAAATCCTGCAGAACGATGCAGGTCGATGGATAACAAGCTCGAGTAATGCCGCAGCGCTAGAAGCAATCAGGGGTGTGCTTGGTTGGATGAGGATCAAGGACAGGATAGACCTATTGAAACTCGGTTATCTTAATTATTTGGTAAATCTCCCCGATAGCCGATGGTGTAAAGTAATGTTCCTGAGAACTTTCAACTCAAATATCAAGACTGGGTGGATGGTCCAAGTGAGGGAGCTAGTAGAAAACTACCCACTGGAGATCTCGGACCTTGACGTTAGGCAAACCAGGGTAAAAAGATCGTCGGAGAAAGGGTCATGGAGGATTGTAACCGTAATTGGCGAGAGGGGGTCAAATCAAAGATGTCTTTGGGTGGCCTGCGTGATAAAGAGAAGCCTGGTTTTGAAGAGTAACTTGACGGCACCTTTGGGGGGGGGGGGGTCACTGTTGTTCAAGCTGAGGTCGCGGTCCCTGGAGCTGAGGGGAAAAATTGGGAAAAACAGTGAAAAGGAGTGTCAGATGTGTAACTTGGGCGTGGTGGAGACCCTGGAACATTTTCTTCTAGAATGCCCAAAATACCAGTCAATAAGACCAAGATTCACGGGGAGTATAATGGGGAAGTGGGATGGGAGAATGAAGGGCATGTGGTTAGGGGGCGACGCAAAGGAGAGGTTTAATATACTAATCGGAGAGATTGGGAAGAATGGGGCAAGGGATGTCATCAAGCAGCTCGTCTCCGAGTGTTGGGAGGAGAGAAGAAGCGCGGGAATAGGGAGGCAGTTGGTAGAACATGGGTAACCAAGGCCTTCTCATACGAGAACCGCGACAAATCAGCGGCCGGCCGAAGTGTTATTATTATTATTATGCGACTGTTTAGATTGAGATTGCTATCCAGTATAAATCCCCCAGAAATAGCCTCGTTGCTTGCTTCTAATTTGTGAACGTATAACTGGGGATCAATACTTGGGACTGATTTTCTTCTTTGCTTTTTAAAGAACGTAACTCTGAATTTCAGCAGCATTAAGCTTTATGTGGTAAAGGGCGAACCAGCTCTCCAGATCACGAATGTGGTAACCTGCAGGCGATCTTTAGTTATGTTTCGGGACTTACTGGCCGTCCACATGCTTTTATCGTCCGAGAACTGCGATAGTTCAACACAGTTTTTCCCTACTTTGTCTATGTCATTCGCGTATGTTATGAAAAGAAGCGAGCTTAGGGCCAATCCTTGTGGTGTGCCCGCTTCGAGTATTTCTTCCTCTGACACCTCGCGGTTAACCCTCACCTTGATTCTTCGGTCAGTTAGAAATGATGATATGATCCTCAGAATGTTAGTGGGTAAACCCATTTTCGCTAGTTTATATCTCATGCCATTGTGCCATACCGAGTCGAACGCCTTTTCTGCATCTGAGAACAGTGCTGTTCCTATTTCGTTTTGACTAAACGATGTTTTCATATAATCGACGAGTCTATAAACGTGTTCAATTCCCTCTTTCTGACACCTGTACGTCCTTTGCCATTTGTTAAAAAAAATTGATTGATTCGAGAGAGCTGCGAAGTCTCATGGTGAGGATCCGCTCAAATATTTTTCCAACATAGCCATGCAAGCTAATTGGGCCGTAGTTAGAAGTGTTGGTAGGGTCTTTGTCGCGTTTAGGTATCATGACTCCCGTGGCCACTTTCCAGCATTTTGGGAAGTACCCACGGGGAAGACAGCAGTTTAGGAGTTGGGTAAGTCTATAGTAGAAGATGTTGGGACACTGTTTCGGTATTTTATAAGAGATTTCGTCTTCTCCGGGGGACGAAGATAACTTGCATTTTCGGATTACACCCATGACCTCTTCTGCGCTTATTGGTTCGGTTAATTCATGATCGTCCCATCTTCAGGCCTTGGGTCGAAGTTAGGTTCGTTAAAAATTGAGTTGTTGTCTTGGACAAATTTATTTACTTTTACTTTGAAATCGTTGTCAATTCTGTTCCCTTCTTGTGGACGGTGAGCTTTCTTTAGAAGTTCGGCAAAAGCATTGGCTTTTGCCTTGTCATAGGGCCATAGTTCCGCCGTTAGTTTTCAGTGCATTATTATTGGCATTTTTGCTCTATTGACCAGTAAGAGTTTTAAATGTGTCCCAGAACCTCTTAGGTTCTCTCAACCCATTGAGGTTTTCTGTTGCCTTTGCCTTCTCACGCGACTGTCGTTTGCTATGGCCTTTTTACTTCTCCGTGAAGGCGATTATTTTTCGCGGTTTTAAGTTCTGCTTTTTTATCTGATCATTCTCTGATTGGTAAGCCCGGAAGGCTTTTCATTTTTGTTTAATTATTTGAAGTGTTGTTTGAGTTATTCTGTTTATCCGCGGCTTTAGCTTTTGCTTGGAACAGATTTCATCTAGTGTACTGCTGATAACTCGTTGAGGTGGGTGCAGGCTTTTTATAGTTCATGAACATTTAAGGGGTCATTTGCATTTATATTGATTTCGATAATGTTTCTGAAGAGGTCCCAGTCAATTTTTGATAGGTTCCTCCTGTGCATGGGAGGATATCTTGTGGGACCAGTATTACATTTCAAAGTGGCGTGAACTGGCAGGTGATCACTGCCAAGAGCGTCGTCCCCTACAAATATGTCTTGCATTTGATTAGTTAGTGATTTACTAGTCATGTCTAGGATATCTAAGGACATGCTTAAAAAATTGTGTACGGGAATTAATTTTGACATGCCGCGCTGTAGTATGGTTCAATAAATCAGATTTCGTTTCGATTTGTGCTGTAATGTGATGCAAAGATCGCTTGAACATAATTAATTTCGACTTGCGCTGTACCCTCGATATAGACTGAAATCTGGCAGTAAAGCAAGAGTGAGGAGACCTATATAGGCGAAGAGTCAATTGAAGCGCTGTATGTGGTAATTAATTTCGATTTTGTGCTCTTATAGTGGGCAAAGGGTGGGTCTGAGTGGGGTAATCAGTCCCGCGAGTTGAATTAACACACTAACCGGAGCGTCATAAAATCTCTCAGTGGAATGGACAACGGGTGAAATGCGCGAAAATGGCGTGAGAGAATGACCATAAGTAGTATGTCTCGTATGTTTCACCCCAAGGTTGCAGGATCTCATTGCAGGATCTCACGTTACGTCATAGTCACGTGACCCAGTGGCGCCATGTTGTGTTGTCATGGTAACCCGCGTGAGTGGCCATCTTGTGACGTCATCTCCATAGTGATGCGTGGTGTGAGTGCGCATGCGCAGCGCGTGTTGTTAGGGTGATACGTGTTTCTGTCGTCCATTTTGTGTACTAGAGGCCGCCATCTTGGTTTCTATGGTATCACGTGATTGCTATGTTATCCAATTTTTTTGTTATAAGACAGGGTATGTTCAAAGGGTATGTTCGATTGTAGAAGAGTAAATCTAATTACCACAAACAACCCGACAATCCTTCCAAATCACCAAAATCCACCCAACTTTTACTATTTCGAATTATTTCAGAATTCTCTTCTTCTATCTGTATATGCAATAGTTTTCCTCTACCCGGCCATGTTCCTTTGTTCTGGAGTATACTTCAGTAGCGTTGAAGAGCCTATTAGTTGGAACAGCTTTACTTATTATTACTATAATTAGCTATTCTGGTCTATTCTTGTTACTTCTGACCCTATTCCAAGTACTCTTGTTGTTTCATATATCTAGATCATTTATAACCAATCAGATTGCTTGATTTCCCATAATCTGTATGCAGAGTTATCTCCCCTTATTACAACGAAGTCGTATCCGATTCTCATCACCTCTGTATCCAATGGCCATATCCCATGGAATCCCATTTTGGGGAAACACCCGTGGCTATGGAATCCCTTTTTTGTCGTATGAGGCCATGAGGGCTATGTAAAAGCCCTCAATGAGTCCTCATTTATTATCCCTCATAGCCTCATTGAATTTTGAGGTTATGAAGACCATTAAAAATCCCTCAATGAGGTATAATTTACTACGACTCTTAGCCTCATTTCAGTATTTGAGGATATCTATGGCCTAGTATTGTATTATTCGAGGATACCTATCGAGGATACCTATCGAGGATACCTTTTGGAGAATCCCTTTTTTGTCGCATTAGGCTATGTAAAAGCCCTCAATGGGTCTAATGTAGTCTTACCAACCGCTTCCATCTTGTCGCCAAAGCTCCAAGGCCATTACAGGTCTATGGCATATCTGTCTTATCATTAGCTTCTACAGCAGTCTTGTTCCATTGCGGTCTTGTACCAGTACTATTGGCTTCTGTTATTCTGCCCCATATCTCATCCATTACTTCCTAGCTATACCTCCCTCAGTCTCGACTATAACATCGATCAAGGTTGAATCAGATTTCCCCTGTGTACATATAAGGCATTCCGTTATTGAGATTCCTAGCCGGGTCCGTAAAATTGGATTCCGTGTTTTAACATCGACACTCGAGGGTATTCCCCTTCTCTGGTAGAAGAATTCAGTTCAATGGGTTGAAGTTCATTCAGTTAAAATTTATTAAGTTTAAAATTCATTCAGTTCAAAGGGTGTCAATACCTTCATTTAGGTTATGGTTAAAAAAATATAGTTCACTCAGTTCAAAGGGAGTGTTAATAACTTCATTGGGGTTATATCTAAAACATAGTTCATTTAAACAGTTCACTTCGATCTTGGTTATGTTGGATCTTCGTTTTGTTCAGTTCAAGGGTGTTTTAATTACATAAAGTCCATTCAAACAGTTCAAAGGGTTAACACTGTGTTATATTAGGGGTTATAGTTCATTCAAACAGTTCAAAGGGTGTTTTAATTACATAAGGTCCAAACAAAGGGTTAAAATTGGGTTATATTTGGGTTCATTCGGTTGAAAACCTTGTTATGGTCAATTCACTTCGATACCTTCATTGGGTCAGTTCTCTTCTATCTGTTATGCTCACTTCGATCTTGGTTGTGTTGGATCTTTGTTCATTTTTTATGGTCAGTTCACTTCATTCGATCAGATCAAACTAGTTCGATCAATCCGACTAGTTTGACCTTCTTTCACTTTGTTATGTTCACTTCTATCTTGGTTCTGTTCGCTCTGTACCTTTGTTGTTTTGTAGTGGTTGGTTGTCAGTTGTATCTGTTCAGGTTCTTGTTGTAGTTGCGTTGTTATTAATCCTTTTCCATACCCTCGAGTGTCGATGTTAAAACACAGAATCCAAATTTTACGGACTCGGCTAGGAATTTCAATAACGGAATGCCTTATATGTATACGGGGGAAATCTGATTCAACCTTGATCAATGTTATAGTCGAGACTGAGAGAGGTATAGCTAGAAAGTAATGGATGAGATGTGGGGCAGAATAACAGAAGCCAATAGTACTGGTACAAGGCCGCAATGGAACAAGACTGCTGTAGAAGCTAATGATAAGACAGATATGCCATTGACCTGTAATGGCCTTGGAGCTTTGGCGACAAGATGGAAGCGGTTGGTAAGACTACATTAGACCCATTGAGGGCTTTTACATAGCCTAATGCGACAAAAAAGGGATTCTCCAAAAGGTATCCTCGATAGGTATCCTCAATAGGTATCCCCAAATAATGCAATACCAGGCCATGGGTATCCTCGAATACTTAAATGAGGCTAAGAGTCGTAGTAAATTATACCTCACTGAGGGATTTTTAATGGTCCTCATAACCTCAAAATTCAATGAGGCTATTTTGGATAATAAATGAGGACTCATTGAGGGCTTTTACATAGCCCTCATGGCCTCATACGACAAAAAAGGGATTCTCCTAAATGTATCCTCGATAGGTATCCTCGAATAATACAATACCAGGCCATAGGTATCCTCAAATACTGAAATGAGGCTAAGAGTCGTAGTAAATTATACCTCATTGAGGGATTTGTAATGGTCCTCATAACCTCATAATTCAATGAGGCTATGAGGGATAATAAATGAGGACTCATTGAGGGCTTTTACATAGCCGTCATGGCCTCATATTCCATAGCCACGGGTGTTTCCCAAAAATGGGATTCCATGGGATATGGCCATTGGATACAGAGGCGATGAGAATCGGATACGACTTCGTTGTAATAAGGGGAGATAACTCTGCATACAGATTATGGGGAATCAAGCAATCTGATTGGTTATAAATGATCTAGATATATGAAACAACAAGAGTAATTGGAATAGGGTCAGAAGTAACAAGAATTGACCAGAATAGCTAATTATAGTAATAATAAGTAAAGCTGTTCCAACTAATAGGCTCTTCTGCGCTATTGGAGTATACTCCAGAACAAAGGAACATGGCCAGGTAGAAGAAAACTATTGCATATATAGATAGAAGCAGAAAATTCTGAAAGAATTCGAAATATTAAAAGTTGGGTGGATTTTGGTGATTTGGAAGGATTGTCGGGTTGTTTGTGGTAATTAGATTTACTCTTCTACAATCGAACATACCCTCCGAACATACCCCGTCTTATTGCAGAAAAATTGGGTAACATAGCAATCACGTGCTACCATAGAAACCAAGATGGCGGCCTCCAGTACACAAAATGGACGACGGAAACACGTATCACCCTAACAACACGCGCTGCGCATACGCACTCACACCACGTATCACTATGGAGATGACGTCACAAGATGGCCACTCACGCGGGTTACCATGACAACACAACATGGCGCCACTGGGTCACGTGACTATGACGTCACATGAGATCCTGCAATGAGATCCTGCAACCTTGGGGTGAAACATACGAGACATACAACTACCATATAAATTTGACATGCGCTGTGGTATGTAGTTCAATAAATCAGATTTCGTTTCGACTTGTGCTGTAACGTGATGCAAAGATCGCTTGAACATAATTAATTTCGACCGTTCTGTACCCTCGATATAGACTAAAAGCAGACAGTGAGAACGGGTTGAGTGGGCTTAAACAGGCGGGGAGTCAGTTGAAGCGTTGTATGTGGGAATTAATTTCGATTTTGTGCTCATAACCTCATAGTGGGCAAAGGGTGGGTCTGAGTGGGGTAGCCAGTCCCCAGGTTGAATTAACATGCTAACCGGAGCGTCATAAAATCACTTAGTGCAGAAGACAACGGGTGAAATGCAGGAAAATTTATGTCTACCATGATTTCATGGGAATCAGCTTTTATCCAATTGAACACGAAATTAAAACAAATTTATACAGGTTTGTACAAGTACAAAACACTGCAAACCAGATGCTTCTACTTGAATAAATCTAATATATGTCGGAATTTAACAGAATGACTGCAGAAAATACGCTATTTCATTTCACCCTGACTTCAAGTCTAGGGTGAATATTGAGGAACTTGCGATGTTTTATAATTAAACGTACATAGTTTGCTCATTTTGTTTTGTCAGTGAGAAGGTGTGATTTACTCAAAGTTTGACAAGTCAACCCGTCACCTGTAACTCGGGATCACAGCTTATTAAATCTAGATAATATGTTGGGGCAAACGAGCAACTGTTTGCGTTTCTAAAAACAATCATCAAATTGCGATGTCGGTACTACCATAAATATGAGCACGTTTCTAAATAAAACACGGAATGTTTATAGTTATGCACAATTCCTAGTCCCCTTCCAACTCGAGGCCCTGAACCCACTGCCCACCGCACACTCGAACCAAATAACATTAATGACACTCGCTTCCAACTCTCATCGATTCATAAATTATTCAGGTCGGAATGATTTCAAATCCCATATTGTCCCTGCCTTCGGCGCGCTGAAACTTTTCAAGTTGTTCTTGGGTGTTATTTTTCCCAACTATGCACCTATCCGTATTTTGGGTGGGTAATACAGAGTCGCGTTTATTCTTTCCAAGGGTTACTTTTGTAGCTAATCGGGTAATGGGGTTTATGCCACTTTTACAGTCGGATGGGTAGGTAAAAGAGGGTACTGAGGAACTGCTGATTTTCTCCTCAAAACTTGTACGACAGAAGGGGACAAGGTCTGTTATGATAATTTTTTGGATAAAGATCTAAAAGTTTGCGATAGAATGGTAGTTAGGCTTTTCCCTCTGGAAAAGACTATTGTTTTTCTACGGATTATTATTTTTTGGGTTTTTTTTTGGGGGGGGGGGGGGAGGGGGGGGGGGTCCACACATTTTGTCCGCACGATTCCGAAGCCATTTTCGGGCCGATTTTCACAAAATTTTGCACACGCATAAAGGGGCACAAAATCTAAAAATGTACCGAAGCGGAATTTTCGATTTAACCCTTATTTCGCCAGAATTGGCAAAAAACTGTCAAAATTGGGGTTTATCGGCACTTTCTCGAAACACGTCTTGTGGATTTTTTTTAAACCTTTATCATTGATAGACCTGTCTGTGCCACTACCTTTGATACACATGACATATCTGGCGATGCATATGGTAACCCTCCACAGGCTGCCAAACATCGAAATTTTGATGAAATGGGCCGGTTTTAGGCCCCCAGAGAACCCAAAAGATACACGAGAGATAAACATAACTTCCTTTATTGGGAGTGGAATTCACCGAGGATCATTTTTGTAAGTAATAAGTGTGTTCAAAAAACCAAGCGTTAACCCGTTTTGGGCTGGTTAAACAGCAATACCCCCATAAAGCTAACAAATTCAGGTTTTCCGTGGATTTCTCTAAACGTGTCTTGTAGATTTTCAAGAAAACATTGTCATTCCCAGGCCTTGATGTGACAATAGAAGTTGCATAGACAAAATACTGCGGTGAGCATTTGTTAACCCTCCACGGGCTGCTAAAAGTCAAAATTGTGATAAAATGGGCTGTATTTGGACGCCAACAGCACCCAACGGGTATGCCACAAAGAAAAGTGCTTTCTTTTATCGAGCGCACAATCTATACGGAAACATTTTTGTAAGTAGTAAGGATATTCAAAAGTTGAAGTCTTAACCCATTTTGGGCAGGTTAAGGAGAGAGACCCCTTAAAATCTAAAAATTCCCATTTTCTGTGGATTTCTCTAAATACATTCTTTAGGTTTTCAAGAAAAATTGACTACTTGCAGGTCTTTGTGTGACATTACAAGTTGCATGGACAAAATATTTCGCTGAGCGTTTATTAACCCTCTACAGAATGCCAAGCATCATAATTTTGTTGAAATGGGCTGTTTTCGGACACACACAGCACGCAAAGTGTGTCCGAGAGTTACACATAATCTCCTTTGCTGGAAGTGGAATTCACTGAGGACCATTTTTGTAAGTAATAAGGGTATTCAAAAACCCAAGCGTTAACCCCTTTTGGGGTCGTTAATAGCGATACCCATCAAAAGCTAAAAAAAATCATGTTTTCCGTGGATTTTGTTACAAACATCTTGTAAGTTTTCAACAGAAAATGGCCATTGATAGGTCGTGGAGTCACATTACCGGTTGCATGGATAAAATATTCCAGTAAGCATTTGTTAACCCTCCATGGGCTGCTAAATGTCAACATGTTGAAAAAATAGTCTGTTTTTGGACACCAACAACAACAAATGGGAATGCCACAGAGATACATAACTTCTTTTACCGGATGCAAAACTGATAGAGAAAAAAATCGAGGTCTTAACCCATTTTCGCCTGGTTAAGATGTGGCCCTTAAAAGCTTAAAATTCCAGTTTTCTGTGGATTTCTCCAAAAAATCTAGTAAGTATTCAAGAAAAATTGACCATTTGCAGGTCTTGGAGTGACATTACAAGTTGCATAGACAAAATATTCCGGTAAGCGTTAGTTAACCCTCCAGAGGCTGCAAAGCATAGAAATTTTGAGAAAATGGACTGTTCTTGGGCACACATTGCACGCAATGTGTACCTGCGAGATAAACATAACCTCCTTCTTTGGAAGTGGAATTCCCCGGGGATCATTTTTGTAGGTAATGAAGGTATTCATCAAACCAAGCATTAACCCGTTTAGGGCTGGTTACAGATCCATACCCATTAAAAGGTTAAAAATTCATATTATCCGAGGATTTCTCTAAAAACATGTCTTATATTTTCAAGAAAAAATGGCCATGCTCAGATCTTAATGTAACATTACAAGTTGCATGTACAAAATATTCCTCTAAGCATTTGTTAACCCTATGCAGGTTCTCAAACATCAAAATGTTGATAAATTGGGCTGTGTTTGCGTATCCACAGCACCCGAAGTTGAGAGGAGAGATCAAAATAAGTGGAAGTAGAATTCACTGAGAATTATTTTTGGAAGTAATACGAGTATTCAAAAAACAACACTTAACCCGTTTTGGGCTGGATAAACAATTATACCCATCAAAAGCTTAAAATTCATGTTCATGTTGGCCAAACTTGCATGACGTCAGAACTCGATTCGGGTGAAATACTGCAGTCATGCACTGAAAGGTTGAGAATAAGGGACGCTGATATCGAAGTAGGCTTTAAACTGTCCATGGAATGATCCTAAAATCAAATTCATGTTTGCAGCGTTACTGCAAATAGGTTTCCCGTATTTCTTGTTAAAATGTTTTGGACCGCCTCACTTCATATTCCACACTGCACTGCATGGTATTATTTATTTATTGGTGTTTAAGGTTTGTAAGTAGTAAGGGTATTTAAAAGAATGAAACTTAACCCATTTTGGACTGGATAAGGAGAGATGCCCCTTAAACGCTTAAAATTTACATTTTCCGTGGATTTCGCTAACTGCTTGTTGGGGATTTTCAAGAACAATTTGACATTGGCAGGTCTTACAAATTGCTTTGATAGAATATTCCGCTAGTCGTTTGTTAATCCCTCTACAGGCTGCTAAACGTCAAACTTTTAATAAAATCGGCTGCTTTCGGGCAGCAAATGGGTATGCAATAGATAAACATGACCTCTTTTATCAGACTTAGAATTCCTGAGGGATAATGCATGATAGAATTAAGGGTATTCAAGGGATCGCGGTGGCTCAGTGGTAGACTGTTGTACTTCTATGCTAGAGGTCCCGACTTCGATCCCCATCCGGGATGACTCACGTTGTGTCCTTGGGCAAGGCACTTTGGCCCGGTTGCCGACATGGGGGCACGATGTCCCCGTGTACTAAGGCATACTGCACGTCGATGGTACACAACCTCTGTAACCCTGCCTGAGCGGAGCTTGAACAGAGTTAGAATGTTGAGGAGCTGACAGTTGCTCGTCGATGCTTGGTGGTTCTCTCCGGCTACTCCAGCTTCCTCCACCTCTAAAACTGTCATGGTCACGATTAGCCATTGTGCAGAAGTATGTGACCTTAAACACCAATAAATAAATAAATGCGGAAAATAATGGCAAATATTTTATTTAGCCTGTATTTTGTCCGTATAGAAAATTTCTCACCCACATATACCTAAAAATGATTCAATGATACAATTGGACATATTTCTCTCATAAAACGCGAAAAAACACTTGATTTATTGCATTTTAGGATTGCGCATGTATATTCTTAGAAGATTCTCTGTCTGTTATTAAACTACGGCGTCAGTCTTTGATCTCGTTTGAGACGATCAGTGATTAGCACCTTTTCGACAAGAGCCATCGAAATTGAAAATAAAAAAAATAATCAAATTTCACTAAAACCTTTTGCAGAATCGTGTTTTTCAGAAAACGCTTTCCCGATTGCGTGTGTCGTTTTCAAAATTCGGATCAGTAAGCACGAAATTATAAATATGTTGTTGTCAATAACAAAATTGAAAGCATGTCGGTCAAACTTGCATGACGTCAGAACTCGACTCGGGTAAAATACTGCGGTGTAGTGAAAGGAAGAGAGTAAGAAACGCTGATATCGCAGCAGGCTTTAAAATGTCCATGGAATGGTCCTAAAATCAAGTTTATATTTGCAGCTTTATTGCAAATAGGTTTCTCGTTGTTTCTTGTTGAAATGTTATTTCCGTCAAGGCCAAGTACCATAGAAAATTTGGAATACAGGGCAGTGGGATAGGACACCTGCCCCATGAACAACTGCCTCCTATTAAAATTAATTAGCGGGGACATGCCCCCCCCCCCCCCCCCATGCTGTTTATTTTACCTAGGAAACCTGCCCCCTGCTATTTTTTTACCTAGGACACATGCCCCCCCCCCCCCCCCCCAACTGTTAGATTAGATTAAACATATTTTATTTGCCATTTGACAATGCAAATCAGGATTGGAGAACAAGTGCTTACCACTTAGAAGCCCCTCCGTTCTTGTACAGTGACTAATAATTTACAATATGGCAGAACGTATTTCATAAATAACAGAATCTAGCAAAATCTAAATATTATAGACATTATAGACAAACACAAATTAAAGAGAGAGAGAGAGAGAGAGAGAGAGAGAGAGAGAGAGAGAGAGAGAGAGAGAGAGAGAGAGAGAGAGAAAGAGAGAGATCAAAAGAATAAATAGAATATAAAGAAAAAAAGAAAACATGAAATACAACATTAGATCCAGTGATGATGCCCGCCACCCACCCATTTGCATTCTGTAGTATCTTGGCCGTAATGGGAGTCTAAATTAACATCTTGATTACAGCCACTGAGCATAGGTTTTCACTTCTGGGGATGTTCACACAACTGTTTTTTCACCAAGTACACCTGCCCTGCCCCCGTTTGTTTGCTAACGGGCCCCTCCCCATTGACCTTTCTATTTTTAGAAGCACCCGGGCCGACGGGGAGAGGGCGTTGTTGGCAGCATGGCTAGATTTTGCTATAAAATGTGGTTGAAGGAAGGTACCCTCAAATCTGGGTCGAAAATGGCAAAAGGCTACTTCAACGTATGGTAACGGTATAAACTACAGGCGATCTGGGCGATGTACAGACGAAAAATCATACCTTGGAGCCGGTTAGGCAATTTGGCACAAAAAAAACTCCGACTGTATGCTCAATCGCTGCTCTACAGTAGTCTGCAACAGTCCCCAAGTCCATTCCAAACTGATAGAGTCGGGACGAATAGTACTCTCACTTTCCACGCGATGCGTGGTGTTCTTCACGTGGCCTCGACACTCGCAACAGATGCCAAACTGTCTGCCAGGGTGCGTAGAACAAGTTCTGAAAATTAGAAGTCACTGCCTTCAGCGGTCTAGACACGGTTCATGTTTGTGAGAAGTGCAATTTTAATGTCTAATTGGCAAATTTTCGTTAATCGTTTCCCGCCAAAAAACCTTCTCACTGCCGATTTCTTTTCACTTCAACTTCTGACGATTATCTAAGGTTTAAAGATAGTGTCAGGATACCCCTCCCCCGTCGCTCTTTTGGAGCTGGTTAGGCAATGTGGCACCGAAACCTGGGACGTTATGCTCAATCGCAGCTCTACAGTCGACTACAACACTGCCCGTGTCCATTCTAAACTGATAGAGTCGGGACGAATAGTACTCTCACATTCCAAGCGATGCGTGGTGTTTTCCACTCGGTCCGGACACTCCAAACAGATCGCAAAATGTCGGCCAGGGTTCGTAGAACAAGTTCTGAAAATTTCAAGTCGCTGCCTCCAGCGGTCTGAACACCGTTCGTGTATGTCAGAAGTGCTATTTTAATGTCCAATATGCAAATCTTCGTCAATCTTTTCCTGCCTGCCAGAAACCCTATCACCGCCAATTTCTCTTGACTTTAAACTTCTGAGATTCTCGTAGGTTTAAAGGTTGTGTTGGGATCCCTGGGTGGCTGTCTTAAAGAAGCAACTTCCATTTACAGTCAACTCTCCACCAGTCACACACAATTGTAACATTTAAGTGGACTTACTCCAGCGAGGAGGCACTGAAGGATTCTGTGCCCATTCCCGACGTCTTCTTTCGAACTGGCTTGAAAAGGAAGGACCAAATTCAAACAATTACCTCCTCTCACCAAAACACCATATCTCAGCCAATTCTAGGCAGATTTCCATGAAATTTTCACTCCTTGTTCATGAATAGTTGTGGCATCACTTCCCATGAAGAGCGACATGAATTTCGCATTTCGTCACGTCGAATTGGAAAAGAGCGTACGCGCAGGGATTTCTCTGAAAACATCTTGGAAGATTTTAAAGAAAAAATGGCCATTTGCAGTTCTCAGTGTGACATTACAAGTTGCATGGAAAAATATTCCTGTTAGCACTTGTTAAACCTCTACAAGCTGCCAGTCATCAATACTTTGGATACATTTGAGATAAAATGGACCATTTTCAAATAGACACAGCACTCAGTGGGTATGTGTGAAACAAACATAACTCCTTTTGTGGGTCATTAACTTGTCGGACGACGATATTGATATTAACCCACTCCACCGTTAATGATGGTTTTTACCTAAACAATTTTCTTATCAAACTGAGTCATTTGAGACTACTATACTCACCTTTCTCATAACATCAATGAAGGAACTTCAGTGAGACAGTTAAAAACAATTCTTCAGACACTGTGGGGTCATGAAGAATCATGGAATCTCATCGGGAAAAGCCATGATTCTCCAGAATCATAAAGTCTAGTTCTTTTATGTTTTTTGGTGAGATTTGTTTTGGATAAAGGTGGAATTTTTATGATGGGATGAGCATACCTATAGGCTTTTTGATCAAACGCTGTAAATATCCATTTCGTTTAATATGTAAATGCACAGAGACTGCCGAAAAGGTCTTGTCACAAACATGAAATTCTCTTCGTATTTCCAGTCTTGATCGGAAACACTGAATGAAATTTGACGGATGCCAAATGATTTCCTGCACTCTTATTGGTTGACCTGCACATTGACAATCACAAAGGGGCGTGGCTTTCTATTGGCTCGTTAACACTTTATCATGGATGTTTTCTGTGATACATTTTCATCGACACACAATTGAATTAATATTGGAAACTTTCCTTTTTTACTTGAGTTTAAAAATTAAAAACAATTATTGTCATCACATTTGAGAAAAATGGCGGTTGGACATAATTTTTACTTGATTTTATCAATTTCGTTTAGAACGCAGTGGAACATAATTAACTGTTAAACGCCTAAGGGCAAATGTTTTGATAAGCGACAGACCGTTATGAATGAGAAAAAAAACATGCCACTGTCATTTAAATTTCACCGATGTTTAAATGTATCAAAGCAAAGGGGGTAGGGGACCCATTGTTCAAAAACACAACAGGTTCCCCCAATTACACACTCTGACACTTTTCAATGTTGCTTTATCGAAGCATTTTATATACATGTTTAGTGGGTAACCGGAAGGTATTTCTCACAAAGTGCTGCGCCATTTTGTTTTTCAAGAAATTTCGAGAAGGGTTTTGGAGACTAAAAATTAATTATCCATTTGAATACTTTAAAACTTTTTGTTGGTATTTAAATACTTTAAATGATCATACGTCATAACATAAATATATTTAAATACTTTTTGTTAATGTTATGCCATTTAATTCCTTTAAAATTATTTAATTCTTTAACGAAAATTAACAGCTTGTTACGCTATTTAAATGCTTTAAAATTTCATTTAAATGAACGAAATGATTCAAATTGATAGGACTACGTTATAGCAATTAAAATTATCTGCTAACTCCTTTCAATTGTTAAAGTGATTGCGTCATAGCAATTAAAATTATTAATTTTATTTTTTTTTAAATATGACCGCACCCTTTTCTTCTTCGCCCCTCCCCATAACATATTTTGACTTCCCTTGTCGGAGGAGGAGTCAGGTGCCCCCTCCGGCGCCACCCCCGGTCAACCAGGTCTGAGTTCCACATTTCCTGCTACTCCCCTACTTTTCGTAATAGCAGCGACCTTCGTATCCCCAATTGCCGCAAAAAACATATCAGACGTTATTTATTCCGTCAGTGACTGAGTTATGGAATGCTCAGGTGGTAAATATTAGAGAGGATACTCCACCTAGTAATTTTCAACAGAACGTATATAGGGCATGTGGCCGACCACCCTTTTTTCATGGTCAAAATAACGCAAAGCACAAATTTTTCCATTGTCGTCTACGATTCAGACGCAGTTGTCTAAACGCCCATCTATACGATAACCACCTGGAAAAGTCTCTTCCGTGTCGACGTGGCGATTCAGAGACAAGTGAACACTTTCTCTTGGTGTGCCCAATATATGCTCAGGTTCGGGATAATATGTTGGGACATCTCCCTCCAGGCACAGACTGGACTCCGCTCTTCTGTGGATCTGAGCACTACTGTAATGAAGACAATCTACTTATTTTTGACACTGTGCAGAGTTCTATTTCGGCTACTGGTAGGTTCAACAAACTGGCAGAAAAAGGATGGCACATACCAACGTGATGGTATCCGTGGCTTCGGTTGGACGGTCTAAAGTTCCCTACACGGTTAGGCTACAATTCATCTGAACATGAATGAATCTCTTTTCACTTCCCCATTGTGTAGGACTATACGTAAGGTGTGGGTCAAAGCCCTGGCGTGCATTGCCTTTGGGCGACTCGGTCGACAGCAGACAATTGCATAAAATTACAATGTTCGAACTGGAGGGGGAGGCGTATCCCAAGCATCCCGGACTCCATGGTCAAACCGGGCCCCCAAAGTTCCGGGCCCCTGGTTTACTAACCCGATCCCTTCCACCCTCTCCCCGGCCATGACACCAACTACTACACCTACAACACCAGCAACTACCACCACAACAATGACACCTCCTACAGCTACACCTTTCATTACCACCACATCACCAACCACTACAACTACTACTTATTCAACATCTACTCTCACGACACCAAACACTACAACTCTTACGCCTACAATTGCCACCTTAACGTCAAACACTACAAATACTACGCCTACAGCTACCATGAACCACGACGCCAACCACCACAATTACTACGCCAACCACTAACAACTACTACTCCAACCGCCACAACTACTGCACCAACCCCAACAACCACCAACAGATACTACACCAACCACCACGGCACCACGTGACACCAGCCACCATAACCACAAAACCAACCACCATGACACCAACCACCACAGCTACTACACCAACCTATTCTAACACCAACCAGCACAACTGCTGCATCAACCACCACAGTACTTAAACAGTTACACCAATCATCACAATTACTTCGCAGACTACTACTACACCAATCACTATATTTATTTATTTATTTTATTGGTGTTTAAGGCCATATACTTATGCACAATGGCTAATCATGACCGTGACAGTTTTACGGGTGGAGGAAGCCGGAGTACCCGGAGAGAACCACCGAGCAACGACGAGAAGCCGCCAGCTCCCCAACATCGTAACTCCGCACTGTAGCACAGGCAGGGTTAGATTGGTTGAAGACATGCGCACCATCGGCGTGCAGTACGCCTGAGTACACGGCGTGATCGTGCCCCCATGTGGACAATCGGGGTTAAGTGCCTTGCCCAAGGACACAACGCGGGAGTCCGAATCGATCGCTCAGACGGTCACCCATCCGGGGACTAACCGGGCTCGACGTTGCTTAACTTCGGTGATCTGACGAGAACTGGTTACCGCAACGCCACCGCACACCCAATCACTATAACTATAACACCAACCAACACTACACCAACCATAACTGCTACGACAAACCGCACAACACCAACCAATACAACTAATACGCCAACGACTATTACACCACTCAATGTCACTACTACATCAACCATTATGACTACTACGTCAATCATCACGGCACAACCACTACAACTACTGCAACTACCACCACCGAGCCAACCATCACGATTATTACGCTCACAACTATCATTACGACGTCAACATACCATAACTACGCCCACAACTACCACGACAGCGCCAACCATCGCGACTACTACGCTATCCACTACCATCATGACGTCCCTTTTGCCTCTACTACTACACCTACAATTACCACCATGAGGCCAGATCGTGGCACCAGAAGCCACGACAACCATAATTTACGAGCCCAAATGGCCTCAGTGTAGGAGGTAGGCATTCAGAAACACATAATCTATAAGTCACAAAGTCCTTACTCGTTGAGCTAGGAACCATCAAGGATATACTTGGTCTAGAAGCTAGGCGCCACAATTGCCGTAATCTATGAGTTGGTAGCCCAGGAGATTATGAAAGGTTTAGGTTCTTGGGATCAAGGGGTCGTCAGAGATTTAAAAGCCAGCAACTTTGACGGAGTACAACTGGATAAAGGTCATGTATATCTGATGGTAGTCACTGCAGATGTCGATGCTAGTAGCAATATTAACAGATATAGTTATGGTACAAACCCATTGTAGGAGTATAATGCAGTAGTAACAGTAGTAGCGGTAAGGATTTTCCAATTCCTAGATGGAGAGGAGTGGCCAATACGACTCGAGAAGAACTCAATCGGATACTAGGAACTAGAACAGGTAAAGAGTTGGAAACTGGTAGATGGGGAGCTAAAATAGTACTCTAAAACTATTTCTATTCCTAATTTAATGCTAGCGACCGGGAGCGAGGTGGCGTTGCGGTAAGGGTTCTCGTCAGATCACCGAAGTTAAGCAACGTCGATCCCGGGTAGTCCTTGGATGGGTGACCGTCTGAGCGATCGATTCGGACTCCCGCATTGTGTCCTTGGGCAAGGCACTTCACCCCGGTTATCCACATATGGGAACGATGACGTCGTGTACTAAGGCGTTCTGCACGTCGATGATGCGCCTGTCTTTAATCAATCTAACCCTGCCGATGCTGCAGTGCGGAGTTACGATGTTGGGGAGCTGGCAGCTGCTCGTCGTTGCTCGGTGGTTCTCTCCGGATACTCCGGCTTCCTCCGCCCGTAAAACTGTCACCGATACGATATGACCTTGGCTGTTACTGTGTCGTTAAACTCTAATAAATAAATAAATGCTGGCGGCCTACATCCGAGAACAAGTCTTCTGAATACCATACCATAACACGCAACAGCTAGTATAAGGGCTTTATGTAAGTCAACCGCTAGTTCGCAGGTCCAAAAGGTCGACCAAACTATACTACCACAATATTAATGTTAATCGAACGCACCCCTACACTACGTAACTAGACTATAGCAGGTATCATAATATGGATTCAGTAGGGCCCTTACAATAGGGCCTCTGGTAGGCCAAGCATCCTCTACAATATGGCTTTCGGTAGGTGGTATTCTCCATCAGGAGTATAAACAGTCGCATGTTATACTACGACGGTCTCCTATACAACCGAACGTACCCCATACCACCTGAAATTCAGATTTACCACCGATATTATAATATTCTATCCCTTTGGTTGTATACACACTGCAGACTTTGAGTTGGCTAAAATGACCCCTCCGGACTTAGTATTGTCCAATAGGGGTAAAGCTAGTCGCATACTGCACTATCATGGCATTCCTATACAATTGAACGTACCCTACACCACCTAACCAGACATACAATCGATATCATAACACGCTATCCCATAAGGTTTACACTGCAGGTTTGGGTAGGCATTGTCCAATAGGGGTAAAGCTAGTCGCATACTGCACTATCATGGCATTTCTAAACAATCGAACGTACCCCACACCACCTAACCAGACATACAATCGATATTATAACACGCTATCCCATAAGGTTTACACTGCTAAAGCCTCTCGGGTTTTCATTCTGACGAACAAGGGTACAGGCGGTACCATACTATACTCGAATTGCATCGGACGAACCGAAAGAACTGGTCTGTTAGGGACCCTGAACCTTGCAATAATAGTGAATGAATGGCTGATGACACATGAAGGCCTAACAAAAAAGTATTACTTAGGTGGTAATTTATTACAAAAGTGGGCAGTTGTTGAAAATTTGAGGTCACCACTTTTGTAATAATTGGCCACTCTTGGAATAACTTACCAGTTTTCTAACAATTATGACATTAGGAATCACGTAGCATCTGCAGCTGCATTATTATTTTGTCCCATACAACACCATTTTGTTCCATACAACAGCAACGGCAAAATGATGGCAGTCCCCGTGAAATGCAATGAGTGATCCCAGCATGAGATCTCACTTCGTGTGAGAGAATTATCACAAAAATGAGCGACCGTTATTACCAAAGTGGTGACCTTGTTTTTTTTACACAAATGTGGTTGAGCGTTCTTAGAAAAGTGGTGACCTGAAATTATTTACAAAAGTGGCCGATTGTTCTCACAAAAGTGGAAAGTTGTCACAAAAATGGGCGACCATTTTTACAAAAATGGTGAGCAGAATTTACCCATATGACTTGTTTTGTCACAATTTTTTGGAAAATGTTAATCTTCTTGCTCCGGGTGTCTCTTTCTCGATTGGACCAACATTTTATAAAGGAGAACGACAATCGGTCGTTGTAGAGGCTCGGCATACGCCCTGGCTTGCCCGACGAAACTATTCACACGCATTGAAGTGCTCTGTTAGGCAAAAGCTCTTGCTTGTTCGACAAAAATATGCACATATTAGAAAGTGCAATAAATGATCGACCCAGAATATCAATCATGATAAACTTCTCAACTGTTTTCAATCCAAAGTTCCAAGAGGAATCCTGTCTCCAAAGGCAAAATCAAAGGCTAATGTAAGTTGAAAAACAGAATGATTATGTAGACTCTAAAATCAGTTGGGCGAGGGAGCGCGGTGGCTCAGTGGTTACGGCATGAAACTTCACGCCGAGAGGTCCACGGTTCGATCCCCGTCAAGGGTAACTGCGTTGTGTCCTTGGGCAAGGCACTTAATCCCGATTACCTACGCTGGGGCTCGGTGGCACAGTGTACTAAGGCGTAATGCACGTCGATGGTGCACTTGTTTTCAATCAATGCTAACCCTGCTTGTGTGGAGTTAGTACGTTGGGGAGTCTGACAGTCGCTCGCCGTTGCTCTGTGTTTCTCTCCGAGTACTCCGGCTTCCTCCACCCGTAAAACTGTCCGACACGAGGTGACCCTGGCTGTCGAAAGTGTCGTAAACACCAATAAATAAATCAGTTGCAAATTAACCCAAAGCACCTGAGTTGAGTGAATATGAATATTCACTCAGCCCAGTTGATTTGAGTTTATTTTTAACTCAACTGATTTTAAAGTGTAGGAGGGTACGGTACTTTACAAATTATTTCACCTGTTGTATGTTTAAACTACAATAAGTATATTTGTAACGAATAACTCCTTGATAAAATCAGTTAGGTATCTTCCAAATAGTTGTGCGATATGATCGGGCACCGATGTCCAACCCGCCCCCCCCCCCCCCCCACCCCGCAAAAAAAAAGTTTGTTAGTTACACTACTGTATCTCACTGTATCTCACTACTGTACAGATGGGGTCTTTTCATTCGTGTCATCAGTAAACCCAAAACCCAAATATAACCCAAAATGGTCTTCCAGAGTCGATCAGTTATACTGAGGGTACCGAATGTTAGATTGTGTATATGAATTTGGTTTCAGATGTTCGAACAAACTAATCTTCAATTTCCCAGAAGTTTAGGAGAATGGAAGGGTTAATTAACCCTCTTTCTTACGAATCAGCCTCATCCGCCCTTTACACATTGGCACGTTGAATAAAGTTTTTTTTTTGTTTTTTTTTTTAATTCAACAAAACTATTTACTGTGTCCCGTCACTGAAACGAGCTCTTCGGACGGCTTCCAATTAGTGTGTGTGTGTGTGTGTGTGTGTGTGTGTGTGTGTGTGTGTGTGTGTGTGGTGGAGGGGGGGGGGGGTGCACTATACGGTTTTGTTGACATTTTATGAAAAATGTTTTAAAAATTATTTAAAGAACAAATTTTGATACAGTGAGCGGTTGGGTAAAGGGTTAAGCGTGGTTTGAACGTGTGACTTTCGAATTTTGTCAGACTTGATATGTTCCTTATCCAGGCATATATGTTTACGTGCGCAACACACAACAGTGACAAAACAATGTTATATGCAAACAAATTCAGGTTATTTGAGTTAAGAGGAAGTGATGAGTTTGAAATGACAGGAATGTTTACCATTGAAACGACGCACACCTAGGGATTCCTTGTCACTTGAATACGATCAGGTTTAAAATGAAATTAAAGATAAATACGTTTCCCAAATACGAAGCATGCTGTGATTAGTATAAACACTCAACAATTTACTTCATATCACGTAATCAAAAATTATTACTTCCTATTTGGAGACCAACCCTATTTTATCCCCCGATTCTCATGTTTTTATTACCGCTATTGTCATAAAATTTAGCAAAATTAAAAACCTTTGAAGCCAATAAGGTTGGATGAGTTCGTCAGGAGCGTCGGAAAGATAATAGAGATGGGAGTAGTATAGCACGTATGAATCGATCCTCATCACCCGGACTTTTGCCGGAGCAGCTAGTATTAAATTCCAATAGGAACCGGACTTTTGCCGGAGCAATTTTGTCCTGAGCAAAACGTTGGCTCCATCCATCTTGATCCGACAAGTGGTGTAGCTACTGCATACATAGTATGCTATGGTATGTGTAGTGATATATGTAAACACAGGGCTTGGGGTATATAGTATGGGTATGTGCTGGAAAAATGATGGTGAAAGTGGATTTTCTTAAAGGTTTTCTTCCGAGAAACGGTTGACGTTTCTATTGACGTTGTGACGTCATGATGCGCACGCGACGTCATAGAGACGTTGACCACTGTTGTTGTCCACTATACAATCTGACATAACGTTGTTCGGGTTAGAGGGGTCGGTCTTCTCCTAAAAAAGGGGGGGGGGGGGTCTGGAAGTAGTGGTATATATCCATGTTGGTATACTATTGGCCCTTGGGCCTTCATATTTTCCTGTGTCGGCTATAGCTGGGTCAAGCAGAATTGTGGGATGGGGGTTACGCATGGTCGCCCAATGCGGTATTGTGAGATAGTGCTTGGTGGTTTAGATTGGCAGTATAGGATAAATGGTCTGTTGGTCTACTACCCACTTAGTACTATTAACCTACCGAATCATTTGTATTATCTTATGGCTGATATTGGTAGTTCGTAATGCAATAAGATTATCCCTCCGCCAAAATCGATCGAGTGCGGTAAAAATGACAGTTCGAACGCGTATGCTGTTCTGTATTTATTGTACGCCTACAGTTTACTAAAAAATTATAAATCGATTTTGGCAGAGGGATAATATTGAACTCGAAGCCTTCGGCTTCCGCCGAAATCGATCTCATGCGGTAAAACAGTTCCAACGCCTATGCTATTCTGTATTTATTGCCAAAAATAACCAAAAAGTAAAAAAAGAAAACAGTGAAATAGTCCGTGCACGTGATCCGCATTGTTCAAGGACACTACAGAAACATTTATTGTTCGCTTCGGTTTTGCAGAAACAGCGTGTATTTTATAAAAAAAAATAAAAGCATAGGCGTGCAATAAAATCTAGTGTCTTGAGAACGTACGTGGATTCTAGCAAGAGCGAATCGATATCCAGGTCTCTAATCAGACGAAAATGGCCCGCCTAAAAAATTAATGGGAGAGTCACAGCCCCTATACCGCCTGCAGTTATGCCTATGACCTGTGTGGGTGAACTAGAAAGGGCTGTTCGCCCATTTCGTATGACATTTTAGCTGCCCCGAAAGGCATGTTTGTCAAAACATTATTGTGTTAGTTTGTATATATTTGTCCTTGGGTTTGTTCTTTACCAGTGTTCGGGTCGTCGGGTTCCAATTTAGCCGGTTGCACTAAAATGTTAAATTGGTACCAAACAATCTTCGTTGGCTAAAATGTTGGCATCAAAAAGTGTTTCTTTTACTTATGAAGGAAAGCAAATGGGGCAGTGAAGAACACGATCAACGACGAAACAGAAAAAAATGTTTTTGTTACTTCTTTTTTCAATAAGGAGTTAGAAATAGATTTTGGACAAACTTTCAACGTTAATTGTCAGTCTCTGCAAGTACATTTCTATGTATATTTATTCTGTTCTAAGTCTATACAAGCTTCAACAATATTCATCAATACAATTTAACAGTGGAAAATCAAAGTTTGTTTAACTAGAGTGGCGGTAGTTGCTTCAGAAGGCAGTCACAGTCTGCCCAGTCATATATTTACCAACACGATTCTGATAAGCACACGTCCGTCGGCTGTGAGCGCTGACCCGAGAGCGTCTGATTTGGGTTCCACTTGCGCTTTTGTACCCAGAGGTACATGACTGGCCTCGATCGAAATTATACAATCCTGTTGATCTTAGCGTTGATCAAGCATCGTCGATCAGATGATTATAAGGGACCATTTCCAAAGAAGTCAACCTCAACCAGTCCGTTCTCATACTTCTAACAGGAATCTCCAAGCTTCAATAGATACATAGATAGATTGATTTTTATTTAACGGTATAAACAAATGCACAGAAAAATACGAGTCATCCAATAAAATTCTGTTTTCACCGCAGAGGGATAACATAGCCAGATTGGCTGTCTACCTGTCATCCTCCGTGACATTTCACTCCAACACCGCTGTATGATCGAAGACAACTTCCATCAAGATGGTTCGATATTTCATAATTGCAGATCCAGAGACGATAAGTTGTTGACTCGAATGGTAGACTCAATTGAAAGACTTGGTGATCAAACGCAGATGTTTTGTTGTTGACGAGATTACCAGAAGTTATTCACAGGTAATATAGAAGGTCAACTAAGAAAGGGGAATAAGGTATTCTGACAAAGAATTTTAAAAATATTGAGTTAAAAAAATTTCTATACTCGCAAGATTCTCTACGGTAGGGGTTAACTGTCTCATATACGCAATGTTTATTGATGTTTAAAATTACGTTCGAGGTCTATGACTATTTTGTCCCCGTGATTAAGTGGAACCCAACAAACCGGATTGGCCTGGGGGCTCATATGAATTGATTTCCCGTAATTACAAACTCTGGCAGTCAGGACAGTAGGTGTTATTGCATTGAATGTTTTTTTAATACGAGGATAGCAGGTTATTTCTTCCTAAATTCATTCTTATTGGCATTGTTTCGGATGGCCTGGCCAAACTGTTTCAAACTTTAAAAGGGTAACCTATCCAGGGCGTTAGGTCTGGTTCTATTTGCGCGTAGTATCCCCGATTTCCCTGTATTCACCTGTAGCGAGTCATCTGATACAACGATTTAATGTTCAAAAGACAGGGGAAGCGCACCATTTTTCCAGTCGAACGTAAAAAGGCAAACTTGCAATTCAAACATGTGTCCGTAACTTCAAGTATTTTATCCTTTGCAAACAGTGGATCTGTATGGAAGTTATACTTTTTGTTGTCGGAGGGAGTGATTTTGTACTTTTAGAAGCTTATTAACCCCTCTAACGTTTCCCAACATTTGAATACCATCTAGAAGAAGACAATGCACGAGTGCATAATAAAGTGTTTCATGACTGCCTGGGGTAGTATATTTTTAGCTTTGTTAAATGCATAGTTTGCCTAACGAATCGTAGAGCAGATTTTCGATTTATGAAACTGATAGGATAGATTTTCATCAATGTTTATACCTAGGAATTTTAGGGATTTTTCTTCTTCGTGAGTTCATACTCGTTTAATTGTCTGATTATTTATGAAAATATTTAGATGGGTTCAACAATTTCTATTGCGAGTTGGCTTAATGACAAAATATTTTGTTTTGGTGGCATTTAGGAAAAGTTTGTTTGCCAAAGACCAATCATACAGTTTATTAAGTTTATGATTGAAATGTGTAGCTAGGTCAGTTTCGCTAGGGGCCTAGTCGTGCACGGATGTGTCATCTGTAAACGAAAGTAGATTTAGAGACGTAGACCGACTAATGTCATTTATATATAACAAACATAAATAACGCCGCAGGTTATTGTGGCAGTGTGGCATTTGGCTGCGCCGTATTTGACAAATTGCGCCCTGCCTGAAAGGTAGTTTCTAAACCAATTGTTGCTGATCCCCCTGAAGCCATATTTCTCAAGTTTAGTTAACTAAATATCATGGTTTATCGTATCGAATGCCCTGGAGAGGTCCAGAAACGCAGCCAAGGTAATATTTTTACTATCTCTATTATTCTCCAGTGCTATAGTTTTCAGGAGTTGCATCACTGGATGTATAGTGGAGTGACTTTTCTTAAATCCGTATTGATGATAATATAGGATGTCAAACATGTCTAAATATTTCATTACTCTGTTGCACATAAGCGTATCTAACACTTTTGAGGAGAAGAATGAAAAGTTTCAGCGCGCCGACGTCGCACAGGGACGATGTGGGATTGATTGATTGGAATAAATTCATTTGCTTATGAATCCACGAGATTCGGAAGCGAGAGTCAATAATCTTATTTGGTTTGGGTGTGCGCCCTGGAAGTGGTGGTGGGTTCAGATTCCCGAGAACCTCGAACGGGAAGATAGCTAGGAATTGTGCCAAACTACAAGAATTCTGCTCTGCGTTTGCTTAGAGGCGTGGGCATATTTATGGTAATACTGAAACCGCAGTTTGATGGTTGTTTTAGAAAAAAGAAAAAGAAACCAAAACAGTCGCTGGTTTGGAAGCAGCCTCAGCATATTATCCATAACGGTTACAAAAAGGAAAAACCCACTAATATTTGTTGAAAGCTCGGAGTCATCCATCAGCCTATACGGGAGAGTGGATGCAGAGTCTTGGCCATCTGGTCTGCCTTCAGTGGGAACAGATGACGGGATGATGGGAGGGGAGAAAAACATACAACATACATTTAAAGGTATCATCAAATCACAGCTCATTCGTTTCCACCGCAATTCAAGTGATAAGGAAAAGTTCACTATTTGGCGCACTCAGACCGACGGGGTACTCACTGCGCTTTTTGCGTAGCCTGATATCTCAAACTCTGAAAAAACTCGAAAGTCCAGCAGAAACTATTGATTTCGAACCACTGAAAATTGAACACAACAGACTGTTGCAGAATGGTAGTGGCGTGGTATTTAATTGCAAAAAGCCTTGTTGTACACTGCATACTTTTATGCCTGATCAGAAAGAGGGATTTTCCTCCAAACAAACGAAAAATCATTATCAGATCCGTAACCTCCTCCATTGTGATTCACCAAATATTATTTATCTTATCACTTGTAAACGCTGTCGGAAGCAGTATGTTGGTCAGAGTCAAAATCCATTCCGAGAACGTGCTACTAGACACAAACAGAATATAAAACATAATGCTGATGCCCCAGTAGAACAACATTTTAACCTTCCTGGCCATTCTTTGGACGATTTCGAAATTCATCCTATTGAACCACCACCAATTAAAGACACATTAGAAGAAACGGGTGGATTTTTGGTATGAACATATCAGGGGGAGAATGCGAAAGGAGGTCCATCATTCTTTTCACTTTCACATACAATAGAATGAATATCGAAATAGCAAAAATATTAAAAGATGAATTCAATTTAACCTATGCTAAATTAAATGAACCTTTGAATCTTCGACCTGTCATCGCCTATAAGAAAAACAAAAGCTTGCGTAACATCCTTATAAGGACTAACGTAGAGCCCATCAATGAATAACATGAATAACATTAATTTTGCCAGTCAGTTTAACCAGTTCCTAAGCTCATCACTTAGTTTAAATCAATTTTATGTATTTTTTTTTTCATGTTAGAAACCCATCACGGTTCTGTAAACGAAAATATTTTTTCGGCGGCATATTAAAAAAAAACGTTTCAGTGGGAAATGTCTGTGCCAGTGCGAGTTTTTAACCTTAACCTCTCTCTCTCTCTCTCTCCTCTCTCTCTCTCTCCTCTCTCTCTCTCTCTCTCTCTCTCTCTCTCTCTCTCTTCTCTCTCTTTCTCTCAGACTCACACCCAAATGCCCTTAAAGGCCTGTTAAATCTTTATTCAAATGTTTATTTATTTAAAATGTACACTGGTTCCATACCAGCAAGCTTGTTTGTTTGGTGTTTGGTTTCTTGTGTATGTTACCAGAAAGGGAGGTTGTTCCAATTCCTCCTACGCTTCGTCTACTATTTCCGTGCGTCTTGAGAGTGTTCACTTCGAAACATTTTATGTGGAGATAGACAGGAATCCGCTATTGTATGTTGTAACTGTTGTGTGATTGTTGCTACGGATGGGACGAGGGGTGGGTTTCTTTGGAGCACACTCCCCACGCGTAGATTTGTGAGGCAGTCCCCACAGACTCGATCCTAGATTTCTTGATGAGTAGCGATGCAATCCTCACTGACTTCACTCCACCATATCATTATTAGAGAAAGCTAGAACTCCGCTATTGTATATTGTAACTGGTGTGTGTTTGTTGCTGTTGCTGAGGCGAGTGGTTGGTTTCTTCGTAGTCCTCTCCCCACACGCAGAGTTGCGAGGCAGCCCTCACAGACTCAATCCTAAAGTTCTCAATGAGTAGCGAGGCAATCCTCACTGACTCCACGCAATTTTTAATTTTCTGTGTCTTATTTTGTTTTTCTGTTAAGGGTTCGGTGTTCGTTCATCTCTTCCATTAATTCACTATCTTGGAGTCTGTTGAGGGTTTTGTCCCGTGGGTCTTTTAATCGCGTTTCAATCGCGCTTCTGCAGAGTTTCGAGGCAGTCCTCACAGAGTCAATTCTAAAGTTCTCAAGGAGTAGCGAGGCGATCCTTTCTGACTCCACGCAATTTATTTCTATTGTATAATTTTAATTTTCTGAAACTTATTTTGTTTTTCTGTTAAGGGGTTAGTGTTCGTTCAGTTCAACCATTAATTCACTATCTTGGAGTCTGCTGGGGGTTTTGTTTTGTAGGTCTTTTAATCGCGTATTAATACTTTTGTGAAAGCTGGTAATAAACTTATAGGCATAGAGTTACTGGAGCTGTGTTCATCTCCTGCTTTGAAAACAGGTGTCACTTGAGGTATCTTCATTTTATCTGGAACTGCGCCATGGACGAATGAGTTTGTTAACGATATGGACCAAAGGCGGGGCTATAATGTTATTGTTTGCTTAAGGATATTGGTGGTAATACGATCGCAATCTTCACTATTTTTAGGCTTGAATAAATTAGTAACATTAATTATTTCTTGCTCGTTTGTTGGGCTGATAAAACAATTATTGAAGAAATTATTGTCAAGGTAGTCTAGAAAATGTTTCTGCGGTTTGTTTATTTTTTCACTGGAACATTTACCTATATTGGCAAAAAATGCATTAAATTACTGGGCTATCTCAAGAGGATTGTTTATCTCTGTCGTTTTCTATTAGAAAAACACTCTGATAAAGTTGCACAATGTTTAGTCCTATTTATAGATTCATTTAAAATTTGCCAAGTTTTACGCATATTGTTTCTATTTTCTAATAGTATAGTTTTATAATACATTGCTTTGCTTTGCTTTTTAATTTTGTCGAAGCTTTAACAGTAACTTTTGTAGTTTTTAATATTTTGTTCAGCTGGAAATTTCAATTTTTTATTATAGAATCTGGATTTAGTGTTTGATGAGATTATAAGTCCTTTCGTCATCCGAGGTATCTTCCTCAGAAACCTTTTCTGTGGTCGTCTATTTGTGAGAGAAAAAGCCGTTTCATAGACAGACATATAAATATTTAGAAAAGTGTTGTACGCCAAGTTTGGGCAATTGCTTTCAAAAACCGGAGAAAAGTCACTTTGGGAAAGGTACGGTTTTAAAAGGGCAAAATTATCTGAATTGATTTTATGCTTGAATAGAATCGGTCTCTCCTCTTTCATAGAGCAGTCTGATTCTGTTTGGAAAGTACCGAAATGGTCCGAGACATCTGTAATGATTATACATGACACTGATGAAAATAAAATATTGTTGAAAAGGATATGATCAATTAAAGTGGCCGACTGAGGACTTAGTCTTGTCGGTTTAGTGATAAACGGCAAGAAATCCTGACTAGTCAGTATATCTATACATTCGTCAGTTTTGCGTGGAGACTAGATTTTAACAAATCAATATTAAAGTCGCGCATTAAATAAGATTTTTTGTTTTCACTATTTATTTTATCAGTTGTTTCACTTAATTTTGATAGGAATAGATCAATATCTGCTTTCGGTTGAGTATTGGGTCTGTAGATTACCCCAGGTAGTTGAGTGAACCTCATAGTTTTGATTTCAACGAAGAGAGACTCAGTAACACGTGGGATGAACACGGATAGATCATTACGTATTTTGAAAGCTATGCCCTTTCTGATGTAAATTCCAATCCCACCACGTCCATCATCTCCATCGGGTCTCGTATTTCTAATAAGATGGCGGTAAACATTCAGAGTATAAGAACAATTTGGAGGAATTTGGAATATCTCAGTAAGGCCCATAACGTCGAAAAGATTTTTGGTGCCTTTTTATGTACAGTAACTTGTTTAGTGGTTCACATTGAGCCTTAAGACTTTGACAGTTCAAATGGAAGATAGAAAAATGTACTTGTTGGTTTCCAGGGTTGAGTGGAATTTCTTTAGGTAAGTAATATTTACGATCATTTTGGATTACATTCAGAGGATAAGCGTCTGAAGTGGGGGTTTCGCATAATCTTTCATTATACGCATGTTTGAAATCGTAATCTAAGTGATTCTGGATCTCGTCCAATGTAATGTTATCCACCATCATTCAATATCAGGCCACCAAGTCTAATGGCCAAAGAATAACGTTCGGTCCCAGAAAGACAGTCTACAGAAAGAAAGGGAGAATATATAAAATCCCACCTCATTGATTGGATTTCAGGTTAGTACTTACTTGAATGGAAGTTGTCAACGACATATTTATTCACAGTTTTCTTCGATTTGCACATGATCGAATATGGTGTTGGAAGAATCTGATATACGGACCAGTAAAAGAACAAGAATAAAAACTAGACTTTATGATTCTGGAGAATCATGGCTTTTCCAGATGAGATTCCATGATTTTTCATGATCTCGGAGTGTCTGATGAATTGTTTTTAACTCTCTCACTGAAGGTCCCTTTTTGATGTTATGAGGAAGATGGGTATACTAGTCTCAAATGCCTCAGTTTGATAAACAAATGTTTAGACAAAAACCATCATTAATGGTGGAGAGGTTAACATCAATATCGTCGTCCGACAGGTTAATGACCGACAAAAGGAGTTACGTTTGTCTGACACATACCCACTGAGTGCAGTGGCTATTTGAAAATGATCCATTTTATTTCAAATGTGTCCAAAATATTGATGTCTGGCAGCTTGTAGAGTGTTAACAAGTGCTAACAGGAATATTTTTCCATGCAGCTTGTAATGTCACACCACGAACTGCGAATGGCCATTTTTTCCTAAAAATCTACAAGAGGTTTTCAGAGAAATCCAGGGAAAACATGAATTTTAAGCTTTTGATGGGTACTATTGTTTATCCAGCCCAAAACGGGTTAAGGGTTGTTTTTGGAATATCTTATTACTTACAAAAATAATTTTCAGTGAATTCTACTTCCACTTATGTTCTAACTTAACTTTGGGTGCTGTGGGTACGAAAACACAGCCTATGTTATCAAAATGTTGATGTTTGAGAACCTGCATAGGGTTAATAAATGCTTACTGGAATATTTTGTACATGCAACTTGTAATGTCACACTAAGATCTGAGAATGGCCCATTTTTCTTGAAAATCTATGATATGTTTTTAGAGAAATCCTCGGATAACGTGAATTTTTAACCTTTTAAAAATGGGTTAATGCTTGGTTTTGTGAATACCTTCATTACTTACAAAAATGATCCTCGGTTAATTCCACTTCCAGTGAAGGAGATTATGTTTATCTCGCAGGTACACATTGGGTGTTATGTGTGCCCAAGAATAACCCATTTTCTCAAAATGTCAATGCTTGGCAGTCTCTGGAGGGTTAATAAATGCTTACCGGAATACTTTGTCCATGCAACTTGTAATGTCACTCCAAAACCTGCGAATGGTCAATTTTTCTTGAAAACTTACTAGATTTGTTGGAGAAATCCACAGAAAATGGGAATTGTAAGCTTTTGAGGGTCATATCTCCTTAGCCAGTCAAAAATGGGTTAAGACCTCGATTTTTGAATACCTTTACTACTTACAAAAATGTTTCCGTATAAATTTTGTGCTCGATAAAAGAAGGCACTTTTCTTTGTGGCGTACCTATTGGGTGCTGTTGGTATCCAAAAACAGCCCATTTTATCATCATTTTTACCTTTAGTAGCCCGTGGAGGGTTAACAAATGCTCGCCGGAGTATTTTGTCCATGCAATTTCTATTGTCACACCAAGACCTGCGCGTGGCCAATTTTTCTTGAAAATCTACAAGACGCGTTTAGAGAAATCTACAGAAAACCTGCATTTTTTAACTTTTGAGGGGTAGTTTAACCAGCCCAAAACGGGTTAACGCGCTTCGTTTTTTAAATACCCTTTTTACTTACAAAAATGATCCACGGTGAATCCCACTTCCAATAAATGAAGTTACGTTTATGTCTCTTGTATCATTTGGGTGGTTTAGGGGCCCGAAAACAGCCCATGTCATCAAAATTTTGATGTTTCACAGCCTGTGGAGGGTTAACATATGCATTGTCTAATATCTATTGTATACGAATGGTCGTGTTACAGACAGGTCTAACAGTGATGAATGTTTAAAAAAAATCTACAAGACACGGTTCGAGAAAGTGCCTATAAACCTTAATTTGAAATATTTTTTCAAATTCTGGCAAAATAAGGGTTAACTCGAAAACTCCGCTTCGGTACATTTTTTGATTTTCTGCCGTTCTATGAGTGTGCAAAATTGTGTGAAAATCGGTTTGAAAATGGCTTCTGAATCGTACGAACAAAATGTGTGGAAAAAAAACCCCAAAAATAATAATCCATAGAAAAACAATAGTCTTTTCTAGAGGGAAAATCCTAAAAAATAATAATCCGTAGAAAAACAATAGTCTTTTCCAGAGGGAAAAGCCTAACTAGATTTTTCGATTTCAAGAAATCGAGACAGTCACCTATTTTGCTTGCTTTTTGAGGCACCGGCAAAATCGGCCTTCTTAGATGGTTGGGAAATATTTCAGTCCACTCAGTTCGTAACCGATAGAAAACTCTTTAGAGTCTCTAACAATTCTTTCGGCAATATTCTTTCACATTGTCGTGAATGCTGTATGGTTAATGTCCAAGTTACGGGTAAAGAGCAAACCTTTTGAACAGATCGTGTATACTTCATAATAACAACATGTGCGTATATGATATCATAGATTGTGATGAACGTTTTCGGAGCAGCAATTGCCAACTTTCAGCGTTTGTTCTTAAAGCTCGCCTGAACTCGGTCATATTATAAGAAAGTCAAGAAACAAAGCATGGGCCTCGTGGGAGCACTCCCCTCCCCCAACACGCACATACGCTCACCTGATACTCAACATGATAGAATGCGAAATGGGTGTCAGTCTCTATGTGAAATGATGCGGTAATTATTTGTGAAGAATGAGTGAAAAGATCATGGAAATCGGCCAAGAATTGGCTGAGATATACAGTTTTGATGAGCGGGGTAATTGTTAGGCTTTTCTCTCTGGAAAAGACTATTTAGGCTTTTTCCTCTGGAAAAGACTCTTGTTATTCCACGAATTATTATTATTTTTTTTTTTTTTTTTGGGGTGGGGGGGTCCACACATTTTGTCCGCACGATTCAGAAGCCATTTTTGAACGGATTTTCACAAAATTTTGCACACGGATAGAGGGACACGAAAGCTAAAAATGTATTGAGGCAGAATTTTCGATTTTACCCCTATTCCGCCAGAATTGGCAAAAAACTGTCAAAATTGGGGTTTATCGGCACTTTCTCGAAACACGTCTTGTAGATTTTTTTTAAACATTCATCGTTGCTAGACCTGCGTGTGACACGACCGTGGATGCATAAAACATATTAGGCAAGGTATATGGTAACCCTCCACAGGCTACCAAACATCGAAATTTTGAAGAAATGGGCTGTTTTTAGGCTCCCACAGCACCCAAACGATACAAGAGAGATAAACATAACTTCATTTATTGGAAGTGGAAATCACTGAGGCTCATTTTTGTAAGTAATAACGGTGTTCAAAAAACCAAGCGTTAACCCGTTTTGGGGTGGTTAAACAGCAATACCCCCAAAAGGCTCAAAAATCATATTTTTCGTAGATTTCTCTAAACGAGACTTGTAGATTTTCAAGAGAAATTGGTCACTCCCAGGTCTTGGTATTACAAGTTGCATGGACAAAATATTCTGGTCAGCATTAGTTAACCCGCCCCGGGTTTCTAAACGTAAAAAATGTGATAAAATGGGCTGTTTTTGGACACCAACAGCACCCAATGGGTATTCCACAGAGAAAGGTACCATCTTTTATCTGATGCAAAATTGATAGGGAAACATTTTTGCAAGTGGTAAGGCTATTCAAAAGTCGAAGTCTTAACCCATTTAGGCTGGTTAAAGAGAGATACTCATTAAAATCTTAAAATACCCATTTTCTGTGGATTTCTCTAAAAACATCTTGTAGGTTTTAAAGAAAAATAGGCTATTCGCGGGTCGTGTTGTGACATTACAAGTTGCATGGACAAAATATTTCGGTGAGCATTTATTAATCCTCTACAGGCTACCCAGCATCGTAATTTTAAGAAAATGGGCCGTTTTGGGACACCCACAGCACCCACTGTGTACCTAAGAGATAAACATAATCTCCTTTGTTGGAAGTGGAAAACACCGAGGACCAAATTGTAAGTAATAAGGTTATTCAAAAACCAAGTGTTAACCCGTTTTGGTGTGGTTTAAGAGTGATTCCCTCAAATGCTTAAATAATCATGTTTTACGTTGATTTCTCTAAAAATGTCAAGCAGATTTTCAATAAAAAACTGGTCCTTCGCAGTTCTTGGTGTGACATTATAAACTGCAAGGACAAAATTTCTGATAAGCGTTTGTTAACCCTCCACTGGCTCTCAAATATCAACACTTTGATAAAATAGGCTGTTTTCAGAACACCACAGCACCCAACCTATAGCAGGGGAAATAAACATAACTTACTTTATTGGAAGTGGAAATCACCGAGGATAATTTTTGTAAGGAATAAGGGTATTCAAAAAGCCAAGCCTTAACTCGTTTTGGGCTGGTTAAACAGCGATACCCATCAAAGACTTAAAAATTCATGTTTTTCCTGGATTTCTTTAAAAAGATCTTATAGATTTCAAGAAAAAATGGTCATTCATAGGTCTTAGTGTGCTATTACAATTTGCATGGACGAAATATTCCGGTGAGCATTTGTTAGCTCTCCATCAGCTGCTAAACATCAAAAGTTTGATAAAATGGGCTGCTTTGAGACACCAACAGCACCCAATGGATATGTAAAGGCTAAACAAAACTTCTTTTACTCAGAATTCACAGAGGATCAGTTTTGTATGTAGTTAGGGTATTTAAAAGAATGAAGCTTAACCCATTTTGGACTGGATAAGGAGAGCTGCCCCTTAGAAGCATACAATTTACATTTTCCGTGGAGTTCGCCAGCTGCTTGTTGGCGATTTTCAAGAAAAATTGGACATTGGCAGGTCTTGGTGTGGTATTACAAGTTGCATGGATAGAAAACTCCGCTAATCATTTGCTAACCCCTCTACAGACTGCTCAACGTCATAATTTTGATAAAATTGGCTGTTTTCTGGCTACAAATGCGTATGTAATAGATAAACATATCCTGCTTTAACATTTTGATAAAATGGGCTGTGTTTTGCGCACCCGCAGCACCCAAAGTTAAGAGGAGAAAGCAACATAAGTGGAAGTAGAATTCACTAAGAATTATTTTTGTAAGTAATAAGCGTATTAAAGAAAACAAACCTTAACCCGTTTTGGGGCTGGATAAACAATGATACCCATTAAAAGCTTAACATTCATGTTCTCCATGGATTTCTATGAAAACATCTCATAGATTTTAACTAAAAATGGGCCATTCACACTTTTTGGTGTGAAATTACAAAATGCATGAATAAATATTCCTGTTAGCACTTGTTAACCCTCTACAAGCTGCCAGATCTCAAATATTTTGGATACATTTGAGATAAAATGGGACCATTTTCGATTAGACACAGCACTCAGTGGGTATGTGTCAAACAAACATAATTCCTTTTGTCGGACGATGATATTGATATTGACCCACTCCACCGTTAATGATAGTTTTTACCTAAACAATTTTTTATCAAACTGAGTCATTTGAGACTACTGAACTCACCTTTCTTCATAAAATCAATGAAGGAACTTCAGTGTGACAGTTAAAAACAATTCACCAGACATTGTGGGGGGGGGGGGGGGGGGGGGGGGGTCATCAAAAATCATGGAATCTCATCGGGAAAAGCCATGATTATCCAGAATCATTAAGTCTAGTTTTGTTTTTTTTTTGGGGGGGGGGGGGGGGTCTTTTTCTACACATTTTGTCTTTACGATTCAGAAGCCATTTTCGAAACGATTTTTCACGAAATTTTGCACACTCATAGACGGTCACAAATCTAAAACTGTACCAAAGCGAACTGTACCAAAGCGGAATTTTCGATTTAACCCTTATTTCATCAGAATTCGCAAAAAACTGCCAAAATTGGGATTTATAGGCACTTTCTCGAAACACTTGTTATAGATTTTTTTTGAAACGTTCATCATTATTAGACCTGTCTGTGACACGACCATTCATATACAAGAGATATTAGGCGATGCATATGGTAACCCTCCACAGGCTGCCAAACAAAGAAATTTTGATCAAATGGTCTGTTTTCGGGCTCCTGAAGCACCAAGACGATACACGGGTGATAAACATAAGTGGGATTAACCGTGGATCATTTTTGTAAGTGATAAAGGTATTCAGAAAACCAAGCGTTAACCCGTTTTGGGCTGGTTAAACTGCAATACCCTTGAAAAGGTGATAAATTCATGTTTTCTGTGGATTTGTCTAAACGAATCTTGTAGATTTTCAAGAAAAATTGGCCAATCACAGGTCCTCGTGTGACAATACAAGTTTGATGGACAAAATACTCCGTGAGCATTTGTTAACCCTCCACGGGCTGCTAAAAGTCAAAATTGCAATAAAATGGGCTGTATTTGGACAGCAACAGCACCCAATGGGTACGCCACAAAGAAAAGTATCTCCGTTTATCGAGCGCAAAATTTATACGGAAACATTTTTGTAAGTAGTAAGGGTATTCAAAAGTCGAAGTCTTAACCCATTTTTGGCAGGATAAAAAGAGTACACCTTAAAAGCTTAAAATTCCCATTTTCTGTAGATTTCCCTAAAAACATCTTGTAGGTTTTCAAGAAAAAATTGGCTAGTCGCAGGTCTTTGTGTGACATTACAAATTGCATGGACGAAATATTCGGATGAGTGTTTATTAACCCTCTACAGGCTGCCAAGCATCGTAAATTTGTTGAAATGGGCTGTTCTCGGACTCACACAGCACGCAATGTATACCCGAGAGATACACATAATCTCCTTTGTTGAATACCCTTATTACTTTGTAAGTAATAAGGGTATTCAAAAACCCAAAAGTTAACCCCTTTTGGGGTGGTTAATAAAGATACCCATCAAAGCTTAAAAAAATCATGTTTTCCCCTGGATTTCTTTACAAACATCTTGTAAGTTTTCAACAGAAAATGGCCATTGATAGGTCTTGGTCTCACGTTACCGGTTGCATGGATAAAATATTCCGGTACGCATTTGTTAACCCTCCATGGGCTGCTAAATGTCAACATTTTGAAAAAATAGTCTGTTCTTGGACACCAACAACAACAAATGGGAATGCCACAGAGAAACATAACTTCTTTTACCGGACGCAAAACTGATAGACAAAAATGTTTAGTAAGTAGTAAGGGTATTCAAAAATCGAGGTTTTAACCCATTTTAGCCTGGGTAAGGAGATGTACCCCTTAAAAGCTTAAAATTCCCATTTTCTGTGGATTTCTCCAAAAAATCTAGTAAGTATTCAAGAAAAATTGACCATTTGCAGGTCTTGGAGTGACATTACAAGTTGCATGGACAAAATATTCCGGTAAGCGTTTCTTAACCCTCCAGAGACTGCAAAGCATTAGAAATTTTGAGAAAAAGGACTGTTCTTGGGTACCCATTGCACCCAATGTGTACCTGCGAGATAAACATAACCTCCTTCATTGGAAGTGGATTTCCCTAAGGATCATTTTTGTAAGTAATAAAGGTATTCATAAAACCAGGTATTAACCCGTTTAGAGCTGGTTACATAGAGATACCCCTCAAAAGGTTAAAAATTCATGTTACCCGAGGATTTCTCTTAAAACTTAACGTAGATTTTCAAGAAAAATTGGCCATTCTCAGATCTTGGTGTGACATTACAAACTGCATGTACAAAATATTCCAGTAAGCATTTGTTAACCCTATGCAGGTTCTCAAACATCAAAATTGTGATAAAATGGGCTGTGTTTGCATACCCACAGCACCCAAAGTTGAGAGGAGAAACCAACATAGGTGGAATTAGAATTCACTCTGAATTATTTTTGTAAGTAATAAGCGTATTCCAAAAAACAAACCTTAACCCGTTTTGGGCTGGATGAACAAAGATACCCATCAAAAGCTTAAAATTCATTAGGCTTTTCCCTCTGGAAAAGACTATTGTTTTTCTACGGATTATTATTAGGCTTTTCCCTCTGGAAAAGACTATAGTTTTTCTACGGATTATTATTTTTTGGGGTTTTTTTTGTTTTTTTGTTTTTTTTCCACAGATTTTGTCCGTACGATTCAGAAGCCATTTTCGAACCGATTTTCACAAAATTTTACACACACATAGAGGGGCACAAAATCTAAAAATGTACCGAAGCGGATTTTTCGATTTAACCTTAATTCGTCTGAATTGGCAAAAAACTGTCAAAATTGGGGTTTATCGGCACTTTCTCGAAACACGTCTTGTAGATTTTTTTTAAACATTCATCACTGCTAGACCTGCCTGTGATACGACCTTTGATACACACGACATATCAGGCGATGCATATGGTAACCCTCCACAGGCTGCCAAACATCGCAATTTCGATGAAATGGGCTGTTTTCGGGCCCCCACAGCACCCAAACGAAACACGATATATACACATAACTGCTTTTATTGGAAGTGGAATTCACCGAGGATCATTTTTGTAAGTAATGAGGGTGTTCAAAACCAAGCGTTAACCCGTTTTGGGCTGATTAAACAGCAATACCCCCCAAAAAGCTCAAAATTTCATGTTTTCCGTGGATTTCTCTAGACGAGTCTTGTAGATTTTCATGAAATATTTGTCACTCCCAGGACTTGGTGTGACATTAGAAATTGCATGGACAAAATATTCCGGTCAGCATTAGTTAACCCTCCCCGAGCTGCTAAACGTAAAAATTGTGATAAAATGGGCTGTTTTTGGACACCAACAGCACCCAAACGGTATACCACAGAGAACGTGGCCTTCATTTATCGGACGCAAAATTGATCGGAAAATATTTTTGAAAGTGGTAAGGGTATTCAAAATTCGACATCTTAACCCATTTTCGGCTGGTTAAAGAGAGATACCCATTAAAACCTTAAAATACCCTCTTTCTGTGGATTTCTCTAAAAACATCTCGTAGGTTTTCAAGAAAAAATCGGCTATTCGCAGGTCTTGGTGTGACATTACAAGTTGCATGGACAAAATATTCCGGTCAGCATTAGTTAACCCTCCCAGGGCTCCTCAACATCAAAATTGTGATAAAATTGGCAGTTTTTGGACACCAACAGCATCCAATGGGTACACCACAAAGAAAAGCGCCTCCTTTTTATCGAGTGTACAATTTATACAGAAACATTTTTGTAAGTAGTAAGGGTATTCAAAAGTCGAAGTCTTAACCCATTTTGGGTAGGCTAAGAGAGATATCCCTTAAAAGCTTTAAATTCCCATTTTATGTGAATTTCCCTAACAGTAACTTGTAGGGTTTCAAGAAAAATTAACTATTCGTAGGTCTTTATGTGACATTACAAGTTGTAGGGACAAAATACTCCGGTGAGCGATTATTAATCATCTACAAGCTGCCAAGTATCGTAATTTTGTTGACATGGGCTGTTTTCGGACACGTACAGCACCCAATGTATACACTAGAGATAAACATAATCACCTTTGTTGGAAGTGGAATTCACAGAGGACCATTTTTGTAAGTAATAAGGGTATTAAAAAAACCAAGCGTTAACCCCTGTTGGGGAGGTTAACAGGGATACCCATCGAAAGCTTAAAAATCGTTTTCCCCTGGATTTCTTTACAAACATCTTGTAGGGTTTTCAAGAGAAAATGGCCGTTGATAGGTCTTGGTATCACATTACCAGTTGCATAGATAAATTATTCTGGTAGGTATTTGTTAACCCTCCATGGGCTGCTAAATGTCAAAAATTTTGAAGAAATAGTCTGTTTTTTGGACACTAACAACATCAAATGGAAATGCCACAGAGAAACGTAACTTCTTTTACTGGACGCAAAACTGATGGAGAAACAGTTTTGTAAGTAGCAAGGATATTCAAAAATCGAGGTCTTAACCCATTGTCGACTGGTTAAGGAGATATACCCCTCAAAAGCTTAAAATTCCCGTTTTCTGTGGATTTCTCCAAAAAGTCTAGCACGTTTTAAAGAAAAAATGACCATTTTGCAGGTCTTTGAGTGACATTACAAGCTGCATGGACAAAATATTCCAGTAAACAATTATTAACCCTCCAGAGCCTGGAAAGTATAGACATTTTGAGAAAATGGGCTGTTTTGGGGCACCCATAACACCCAATGTGTACCTGCGTGATAAGTTAACCTTCCTTTTTGGAAGTGAAATTCACTGAGGATCATTTTTGTAAGTAATGAAGGTATTCACAAAACCAAGCATTAATCCGTTTTTGGGCTGGTTACAGAGCGATACCCCTCAAAAGGTTAAAAATTCATATTTTCCGAGGATTTCTCTAAAAGCCTCTCGTAGGTTTTCAAGACAAATATTGGCCATTCTCATTTGAGACTACTATACTCACCTTGTATGAACTCAAAGGTAAGTGTATATTTATTTATTATCAAGAATAACCGCCCATAAGTTCCACTATCACCGTGTCCCGCTTCATCGGTCGCCAGCGGTCGATTTATCCAAACAAAATTACCAAGGTTACCACCTCCCCCCTGCCTCTTTCTCCAACCAAACACACATTGAAAGGTAGGCCTCACCTCGTATTCCACACTGCCCTGCATGATATCATTTATTATTTATTTATTGGTGTTTAAGGGCATCTACTTATGCACAATGGCTAATCTACGGGTGGAGGAAGCCGCAATACCTGGAGAGAACCACCGAGCAACGACGAGCAGCTGCCAGCTTCCCAACATCGTAACTCCGAACTGCAGCACAGGCAGGGTTAGATTGGTTGAAGACATGCGTACCGTCGACGTGCAGTACGCCTTAGTACATGGCGGCATCGTGCCCCCATGTGGAGAATCAGAGTTAAGTACCTTGCCCAAGGACACAGCATGGGAGTCCGAATTGATCGCTCAGACGGCCACCCATCCGATGATTAACCAGGCTCAACGTTGCTTAACTTCGGTGATCTGAAGAGAAGCGGCTACCACAATGCCACCGCTCCGCCACTGCATGATAAGAAAGCAGTAAATAACGTTAGCTACAATGGGATCAGTTACTTATAATATCAAATAGTGTTGACACTATAGCGTTTCCCCGACAGTGGGTCCAGGTATATAATAGTCTGTAAAACGGCTATACACTGCCCTTCCTGCGCCCCAGAGTGGCGACGTGGCAGTATATATCCATCTTACTGGCGCTATGTTGTGCCTAAGGAGCCTTACAATAAAAGGTGGGGATCCCCAACATGGGAAGGGGTGGGGGGCAGGTATATTTACTACTCTGTAGGTTATCAAATGCAGTGGTGCATGGCGCCAATATTCCCCCGGCAGTGGGGCTAGATATATACTAGTTTGTAAGACGGTTATACTCCCCTTCTCCGTCCCAGGGTATATTTTATCTACACATATGTACAAACAACACTTCCTATTTTCGTATGTAATTATTGTAGTTTATAACTTCATGTTTGTCGTTGAATGTATGGATATCTTCATTGTAATAAATAAAACTAATCCTACGGGAAAAACCAATTGGAGAGAAATTTACTTCTGCTATTAACAGACAGGTGATAGGTGAGCTCTGCAAGGTGTGAAAAAATGACATAATCATGCATAACAACTGTGGTCTAATAGGAGATAATTGATACAGGGACTATACATGACATGCTCAAGAATTTAAAGTTCACATTTTCTGCGGATATCTTCAACTGGTTCTTACAGATTTTTAAGAACAAATAAACTCTGGAGAAGAAGTATTCTCGCAAGCCTTCATTAACCCTCCACAAACCGTCAGCTATCGAAATTTTAGGTAAATTTGAGATACAATGGGCTATTTACATTAGACGCTGATTCTCAGACGCTGATATTAATATTAACCCTCCTCACAAACAATGATGATTTAACCAAAACGTTCTTTTATCACACTGGGTCATTTGAGACTATTATACCCACTTTTCTCAAGACATCAATAAAAATACTTTAATGATACAATTAAAAACAATTCTTCAGACACTCCAGGGTCATAAAAAATCATGGATGTTTATTAACCCTCTACAGACTGCCAAGCATCGTAATTTTGTTGAAATGGGCTGTTTTCAGACACGCGCAACACCCAACGTGTACCTGGGAATTACCCATAATCTCCTTTCTTGGAAGTGGAATTCACCGAGGACTATTTTTGTAAGTAATAAGGGTATTCAAAAAACCAAGCGTTAACCCCTTTTGTGGTTGTTAATAGTGATACCCATCAAAGGCTTAAAAATTTATGTTTTCCCTGGATTTCTTTACAAACATCTGCTAGCATTTTCAAGAGAAAATGGCCATTGATAGGTCATGGTGTCACATTACCAGGTGATTGGATAAATTATTCCGATAAGCATTTGTTAACCCTCCATGGGCTGCTAAATGTCAAAATTTTGAAAAAATAGCCTGTTTTTGAACAACAACAACATCAAAAGGGAATGCAACAGAGAAACGTAACTTCTTTTACCGGACGCAAACCTGACAGGGATCCATTTTTGTAAGTAGTAAATGGATTCAAAAATCGAGGTCTGAACCCATTTTTGACTGGTTAAGGAGATGTACCCCTTAAAACCTTAAAATTCCAGTTTTCTATGGATTTCTCAACAAAAAAAAAAATCAAGAACAATTGACCATTCGCAGGTCTTTCAGTGACATTACAAGCATGAACAAAATGTTTCGGTAAACATTTGTTAACCCTCCAGAGACTGCCAAGCATAGAATATTTGGAGAAAATGGGCTGTTCTTGGGCAACCATAAAACCAAATGTGTACCTACGAGATAAACATAACCTCCTTCATTGGAAGTGAAATTCACCGTCGATCATTTTTGTAAGTAATGAAGGTATTCACAAAACCAAGCATTAACCCTTTAGAGCTGGTTACAGGGAGATACCCCTCAAAAGGTTAAACGTTTGTGTTATCTGAGGATTTCTTTAAAAACATGCCGTAGATTTTCAAGAAAAAATGGCCATTCTCTGATCTTAGTGTGACATTACAAGTTGCATGTACAAAATATTCCTGTAAGCATTTGTTAACCCTATGCAGGTTCTCAAACATCAAAATGTTGATAAAATGGGCTGTGTTTGCGTACCCTCAGCACCCAAAGTTGGGAGGAGAGATCAAAATAACTGGAAGTAGAATTCACTGAGAATTATTTTTGGAAGTAATAAGAGTATTCAAAAAACAACACTTAACCCAATTTGGGCTGGATAAACAATGATACCCATCAAAAGCTTAAAATTCATGTTCTCCCTGGATTTCTCTGAAAACATCTTGTAGATTTTAAAGAAAAAAATGGCCATTCACAGTTCTTGGTGTGACATTACAAGTTGCATGAATAAATATTCCTGTTTGCACTTGTTAACCCTCTACAAGCTGCCAGACATCAATATTTGGGATACATTTGAGATAAAATTAACCATTTTAAAATTGACACAGCACTCAGTGGGTATGTGTCAAACAAACATAACTCCTTTTGTCGGTCATTGACTTGTTGGAAGACGATATTGACATTAAACCAGTCCACCGTTAATGATGGTTTTTTACCTAAACAATTTTTTATCAAACTTTGTCATTTGAGATTACTATCTTCACCTTTCTCATAACATCAATGAAGGGACTTCAGTGAGACAGTTAAAAACAACAAGACACTCTGGGGGTCATGAAAAATCATGGAATCTCATCGGGAAAAGCCATGATTCTCCAGAATCATAAAGTCTAGTTTGTTTTTGGTTTTTTTTTGTCTTTTTTTTTTTTTTTTCCACACATTTTGTCCGTACGATTCAGAAGCCATTTTCGAACCGATTTTTACGAAATAGCGAAATTTTCGATTTAACCCTTATTTCGTCAGAATTGGCAAAAAACTGCCAAAATTGGGGTTTATCGGCACTTTCTCGAAACACGTCTTGTAAATTTTTTTTATACATTCGTCATTGCTAGACCTCTCTGTGACACGCCCTTTGATACACACGGCATATCAGTCGATGCATATGGTAACTCTCCACAGGCTGCCAAACATCGAAATTTTGATGAAATAGGCCGGATTCAGGCCCACACTGTACCCAAACAATACACGGGAGATAAACATAACTTCCTTTATTGGGAGTGGAATTCACCGAGGATCATTTTTGTCAGTAATAAGGGTGTTCAAAAAACCAAGCCTTAACCCATTTTGGGCTGGTTAAACAGCAATACCCCCATAAAGCTCAAAAATTCGTATTTTCCGTCGATTTCTCTAAACGAGTCTTGTAGATTTTCAAGAAAAATTTGTCACTCCCAGGCCTTGGTGTGACAATAGAAGTTGCATGGACAAAATACTGCGGTGAGCATTTGTTAACCCTCCACAGGCTGCCAAAAATCAAAATTGTGATAAAATGGGCTGTTTTTGGACGCCAACAGCACCCAATTGGTGTACCACCGAGAAAGGTTCCTTCTTTTATCGGACGCAAAATTGATGGGGAAACAATTTTGATAGTGGTAAGGGTATTCAAATGTCTAAGTCTTAACCCATTTTGGACTGCATAAAGAGAGATGCCCCTAAAAGCTTAAAATTCCCATTTTCTGTGGATTTCTCTAAAAGAAACTTGTAGGTTTTCAGGAAAAAGTGACTATTCGCAGGTCTTTGTGTGACCTTACAAGTTGCATGGACGAAATATTCCAGTGAGCATTATTACCCCTCTACAGGCTGCTAAGCATCGTAATTTCGTTGAAATAGGCTCTTTTCAGACGCGCACAGCACCCAATGCATACCCGAGAGATAACCATAATCTACTTTGTTGGAAGTGGGATTCACCGAGGACCAAATTTGTTAGTAATAAGGGTATTCAAAAAACCAAGCATTAACCCCTTTTGGGATGGTTAATAGCAATACCCATCACAAGCTTAAAAAATCATGTTTTCCCTGAATTTCTTTACAAACGTCTCGTAGGGTTTCTAGAGAAAATGGCCGTTGATAGGTCTTAGAGTCACATTACCAGTTGCATGGTTAAAATATTCAGATAAGCATTTGTTAACCCTCCATGGGCTGCTAAATGTCAACATTTCGAAAAAAATAGTCTGTTTTGGACACCAACAACATCAAATGGGAATGCTGCAGAGAAACGTAACTTCTTTTACCGGGCGTAAAACTGATAGGGAAAATTTTTAGTAAGTAGTAAGGGTATTCAAAAATTGAGGTCTTAACCCATTTTCCGCCGGTTAAGAGGATGTAGCCCTTAAAAGCTTAAAATTCCCATTTTCTGTGGATTTCTCCAAAAGATCTGGTAAGTATTCAAGAGAAATTGACCATTTGAAGGTCTTGGAGTGACATTACAAGTTGCATGGACAAAATATTCCGGTAAACGTTTCTTAACCCTCCAGAGGCTGCAAAGCATAGAATTTTGAGAAAAAGGACTGTTCTTGGGCACCCATTGCACCCAATGTGTACGTGCGAGATAAACATAACCTCCTTCATTGGAAGTGGATTTCCCTGAGGATCAATTTTGTAAGTACTAAAGGTATTCATAAAACCAGGCATTAACCCGTTTAGAGCTGGTTACATAGAGATACCCCTCAAAAGGTTAAAAATTCATGTTACCCGAGGATTTCTCTTAAAACTTCACGTAGATTTTCAAGAAAAATTGGCCATTCTCAGATCTTGGTGTGACATTACAAACTGCATGTACAAAATATTCCAGTAAGCATTTGTTAACCCTATGCAGGTTCTCAAACATCAAAATTGTGATAAAATGGGCTGTGTTTGCATACCCGCAGCACCCAAAGTTGAGAGGAGAAATCAACATAGGTGGAATTAGAATTCACTCTGAATTATTTTTGTAAGTAATAAGAGTATTCCAAGAAACAAACCTTAACCCGTTTTGGGCTGGATGAACAAAGATACCCATCAACAGCTTAAAATTCATGTTCTCCCTTGATTTCTCTTAAAACATCTCGTAGATTTTTAAGTAAAAATGGCCATTCACAGTTTTTGGTGTGAAATTACAAGTTGCATGAATAAATATTCCTGTTAGCACTTGTTCACCGTTAACAAGCTGTCAGACATCAATATTTTGGATACATTTGAGATAAAACGGACCATTTTCAAATAGATACAGCACTCAGTGGCTACGTGTCAGACAAACATAACTCCTTTTGTCGGTCATTAACTTGTTGGACGACGATATTGATATTAACCCACTCCACCGTTAATAATAGTTTTTACCTAAACAATTTTTTTTTATCAAACTGAGTCATTTGAGTCTTCTATACCCACCTTTTTCATGACATCAATGAAAGAACTTCAGGGAGACAGTCAAAAGCAATTCATCATACACTGTGGGGTCATGACAAAATATGGAATCTCATCGGGAAAAGCCATGATTCTCCAGAATCATAAAGTCTAGTCTTCTCCCTGGATTTCTCTGAAAACATCTCATAGATTTCAAGTAAAAATGGCCATTCGCAGTTTTTGGTGTGAAATTACAAAATGCATGAATAAATATTCCTGTTAGCAGTTGTTAACCCTCTACAAACTGCCAGACATCAATAGTTTGGATACAATTGAGATAAAATGGACCATTGTCAAATAGACACAGCACTCAGTGGGTATGTGTCAAACAAAATATAACTCCTTTTGTCGGTCATTAACTTGTCGGACGATGATATTGATATTGACCGACTCCACCGTTAATGATGTTTTTTATCTAAACAATTTTTTATCAAACTGAGTCATTTGAGACAACTGAACTCACCTTTCTCATAACATCAATGAAGGAACTTCCGTGAGACAGTAAAAAACAATTCATCAGACACTGTGGGAGTCATCAACAATCATAGAATCTCATCGGGAAAAGCCAGAATCATTAAGTCTAGTTTTGGGTTTTTTTAGGCTTTTCCCTCTGGAAAAGACAATTGTTTTTCTTCGGATTATTATTTTTGGGTTTTTTTTTTTTTTTCCCACACACTTTGTCCGTACGATTCAGAAGCCATTTTCGAATCGATTTTCAGGAAATTTTGCCCACGCATAGAGGTGCACAAAATCTAAAAATGTACCCTAGTGGAATTTTCGATCTAACCCTTATTTCGTCAGAATTGGCAAATAACGGCCAAAATTGGGGTTTATCGGCACTTTCTCGAAACACGTCTTGTAGATTTTTTTATACATGCGTCATTGCTAGACCTGTCTGTGACACGCCCTTTGATACACACGACATATCAGGCGATGCATATGGTAACCCTCAACAGGCTGCCAAACATCGAAATTTTGATGAAATAGGCCGGTTTCAGGCCGCCACTGCACCCAAACGATACACGAGAGATAAACATAACTTCCTTTATTGGGAGTGGAATTCACCGAGGATCATTTTTGTCAGTAATAAGGGTGTTCAAAAATCCAAGCGTTAACCCGTTTTGGGCTGGTTAAACAGCAATACCCCCATAAAGCTCAAAAATTCGTATTTTCCGTGGATTTCTCTAAACGAGTCTTGCAGATTTTCAAGAAAAAATTGTCACTCCGAGGCCTTGGTGTGACAATAGAATTTGCATGGACAAAATACTGCAGTGAGCATTTGTTAACCCTTCACGGGCTGCTAAATGTCAAAATTGTGATAAAATGTGCTGTTGTTGGACGCCAACAGCACCCAATGGGTACGAAAAAAGGAAGGAAGCCTTCTTTTATCGAGCGCACAATCTATATGCAAGCATTTTTGTAAGTAGTAAGCGTATTCAAAGATCGAAGTCTTAACCCATTTTGGACAGGCTAAAGAGAGAGACTCCTTAAAATCTTAAAATTCCCATTTTCTGTGGATTTCTCTAAAAACATCCTGTAGGTTTTCAAGAAACATTGACTACTCGCAGGTCTTTGTGTGATATTACAAGTTGCATGGGCAAAATATTCCGGTGAGCGTTTATTAACCCTCTATAGGCTGCCGAGCATCGTAATTTTGTTGAAATGGGCTGTTTTCGGACACGCACATCACCCAATGTGTACCTGAGAAATAAACATAATCTCCTTTATTGGAAATGAAATTCGCCGAGGGCCATTTTTGTAAGTAATAAGAGTATTCAAAAAACCAAGCGTTAGCCCCTTTTGTGGTTGTCAATAGTGATACCCATCAAAAGCTTAAAAATTTATGTTTTCCCTGGATTTCTTTACAAACATCTGGTAGAGTTGTCAAGAGAAAATGGTCACTGATAGGTCTTGGTGTCACATTACCAGTTGATAGGATATATTATTCCGGGAAGCATTTGTTAACCATCCATGGGCTGCTAAATGTGAAGATTTTGAAAAAATTGTCTGTTTTTGGACACTAACAACATCAAATGGGAATAAAACAGAGATGCATAACTTCTTTTACCGGACGCAAAACTGACACGGAAACATTTTTGTAAGTAGTAAGTGTATTCAAAAATCGAGGTTTTAACCCATTTTTGACTAGTTAAAGAGATATACCCCTTAAAAGCTTAAAATTCCAGTTTTCTGTGGATTTCTCAAAACTAAATTTCAAGAAAAATTGACCTTTCGCAGGTCTTGGAGTGACAGTTCAAGTTGCATGGACAAAATATTTCGGTAAGCATTTGTTAACCCTCCAGAGGCTGCCAAGCATAGACATTTGGAGAAAATGGGCTGTTCTTGGGCAACCATAACACAAAATGTGTACCTGCGAGATAAACATAACCCCCTTCATTGGAAGTGGAATTCACCGATGATCATTTTTGTATGTAATGAAGGTATTCACAAAACCAAGCATTAACCCGTTTAGGGCTGATTACAGAAAGATTCCCCTCAAAAGGTTAAAAATTCAAGTTATCCCGGGATTTCTCAAAAAACATCCCGTAGATTTTCAAGAAAAAATGGCCATTCTCAGATCTTAGTGTGACATTACAAATTGCATGTACAAAATATTCCTGGAAGCATTTGTTATGTTAACCCAATGCAGGTTCTCAAACATCAAAATGTTGATAAAATGGGCTGTGTTTGCATACCCACAGCACCCGAATTTGAGAGGAGAGATCAAAATAAGTGGAAGTAGAATTCACTGAGAATTATCTTTGGAAGTAATAAGAGTATTCAAAAAACAACACTTAACCCGTTTTGGGCTAGATAAACAATGATACCCATCAAAAGCTTAAAATTCGTCTTCTCCCTGGATTTCTCTGAAAACATCTCGTAGATTTTAAAGAAAAAATGGCCATTCGCAGCTCTTGGTGTGACATTAGAAGTTGCATGAATGAATATTCCTGTTAGCACTAGTTAACCCTCTACAAGCTGCCAAATATCAATATTTTGGATGCATTTGAGAAAAAATGGTCCATTTTCAAATAGCCACAGCACTACGTGGGTATGTGTCAAACAAACATAACTCCTTTTGTCCGTCATTAACTTGTTGGACGACGATATTGACATTAACCCACTCCACCGTTAATGATGATTAGTGACACGACCTTTGACACACACGACATATCAGGCGATGCATATGGTAACCCTCCACAGGCTGCCAAACATCGAAATTTTGATGAAATAGGCCGGATTCAGGCCCCCACTGCACCCAAACAATACATGAGAGATGAACATAACTTCCTTTATTGGGAGTGGAATTCACCTAGGATCATTTTTGTCAGTAATAAGGGTGTTCAAAAAACCAAGCGTTAACCCGTTTTGGGCTGGTTAAACAGCAATACCCCCATAAAGCTCAAAAATTCGTATTTTCCGTGGATTTCTCTAAACGAGTCTTGTAGATTTTGAAGAAAAATGTGTCACTCCCAGGCCTTGGTGTGACAATAGAAGTTGCGTGGACAAAATACTGCAGTGAGCATTTGTTAACCCTCCACTGGCTGCTAAATGTCAAAATAATGATAAAATGGGCTGTTTTTGGGCGCCAACAGCACCCACTTGGTGTACCAGCGAGAAAGGTTCCTTCTTTTATCGGACGCAAAATTGCTGGGGAAACATTTTTGATAGTGGTAAGGGTATTCAAATGTCGAAGTCTTAACCCATTTGGGACTGGTTAAAGAGAGATGCCCCTTAAAAGCTTAAAATTCCCATTTTCTGTGGATTTCTCTAAAAGCAACTTGTAGGTTTTCAGGAAAAAGTGACTATTCGCAAGTCTTTGTGTGACCTTACAAGTTGCATGGACAAAATATTCTGGTGAGCCTTTATTAACCCTCTACAGACTGCTAAAGCATCGTAATTTTGTTGAAATAGGCTCTTTTCAGACGCGCACAGCACCCAATGCATACCCGAGAGATAACCATAATCTACTTTGTTAGAAGTGGAATTCGCCGAGGACCAAATTTGTTAGTAATAAGGGTATTCAAGAAACCAAGCATTAACCCCTTTTGGGATGGTTAATAGCAATACCCATCAAAAGCTTAAAAATTCATGTTTTCCCTGAATTTCTTTACAAACGTCTCGTAGGGTTTCAAGAGAAAATGGCCGTTGATAGGTCTTAGAGTCACATTACCAGTTGCATAGTTAAAATATTCAGATAAGCATTTGTTAACCCTCCATGGGCTGCTAAATGTCAAAATTTCGAAAAAAAATAGTCTGTTTTGGACACCAACAACATCAAATTGGAATGCTGCAGAGAAACGTAACTTCTTTTACGGGACGCAAAACTGATAGGGAAAATTTTTAGTAAGTAGAAAGGGTGTTCAAAAATTGAGGTCTTAACCCATTTTCCCCCGGGTAAGGAGATGTACCCCTTAAAAGCTTAAAATTCCCATTTTCTGTGGATTTCTCCAAAAAATCTAGTAAGTATTCAAGAGAAATTGACCATTTTCAGGTCTTGGAGTGACATTACAAGTTGCATGAACAAAAGATTCCGGTAAGTGTTTGTTAACCCTCCAGAGGAGGCAAATTTTGAGAAAATGGGCTGTACTTCGTCACCCATTACCCCCAATGTGTACCTGCCAGATGAACATAACCACCTTTATTGGAAGTGGGATTCACCGAGGATCATTTTAGTAAGTAATGAAGGTATTCATAAAACCGAGCATTAACCCGTTTAACGCTGGTTACAGGGTGATTCCACTCAAAAGGTTAAAAATTCATGTTATCTGAGGATTTCTCTAAAAACATTATGTAGATTTTCAAGAAAAATTGGCCATTCTCAGATCTTAGTGTGAGTTACAAGTTGCATATACAAAATATTCCTGGAAGCATTTGTTAACCCTATGCTGATTCTCAAACATCAAAATGTTGAAAAAGTGGGCTGTGTTTGCATACCCGCAGCACCCAAAGTTAAGAGGAGAAATCAACATAAGCGGAAGCAGAATTCACTGAGAATTATTTTTTATAAGTAATAAGCGTATTAAAAAAACAACACTTAACCCGTTTTGGGCTGGATAAACAATTATACCCATCAACAGCTTAAAATTCATGTTCTCCATGGATTTCTCTGAAAACATCTCGTAGATTTTAAGTAAAAATGGCCATTCACTGTTTTAATGTGAAATTACAAGTTGCATGAATAAATATTCCTGTTAGCACTTGTTAACCCTTAACAAGCTGCCAGACATCAATATTTTGTTTGCATTTCAGATAAAACGGACCATTTTCAAATAGATACAGCACTCAGTGAGTATGTGCCAAACAAACATAACTCCTTTTGTCGGTCATTAACTTGTCGGACGATGATATTGATATTAACCCTCTCCACCGTTAATGATGGTTTTTACCTGAACAATTTTTTTTTATCGAACTGAGTCATTTGAGACTTCTATACTCACCTTTTTCATGACATCATTGAAGGAACTTCAGTGAGACAGTCAAAAGCAATTCATCATACACTGTGGGGTCACGAAAAATCATGGAATCTCATCGGGAAAAGCCATGATTCTCCAGAATCATAAAGTCTACTTTTTCTTTTTTTTTTGTTTTTTTTCTTCAGAAGCCATTTTCGAACCGATTTTCACGAAATTTTGCGCACTCATAGACGGTCACAAAATCTAAAAATTTACTGAAGCGGAATTTTCGATTTAACCCTTATTTCATCAGAATTGGCAAAAAACTGCCAAAATTGGGGTTTATAGGCACTTTCTCGAAACACTTCTGGTAGATTTTTTTTAAACATTCATCATTATTAGACCTGTCTGTGACACGACCATTCATATACAAAAGATATTAGGCGATGCATATGGTAACCCTCCACAGACTGCCAAACATCGAAATTTTGATCAAATGGGTTCCTAAAGCACCCAGACGATACACAGGTGATAAACATAACTTCATTTATTGGAAGTGGGATTCACCGTGGATCATTTTTGTAAATGATAATTGTATTCAGAAAACCAAGCGTTAACCCGTTTTGCGCTGGTTAAACTGCAATACGCCTCAAAAGGTGAAAAATTCATGTTTTCTGTGGATTTGTCTAAACGAATCTTGTAGATTTTCAAGAAAAATTGGCCACTCGCAGGTCCTTGTGTGGCAATACAAGTTGTATGGACAAAATACTCCGGTGAGCATTTTTGGCAGTATAAAAAGAGATACACCTTAAAAGCTTAAAATTCCCATTTTCTGTAGATTTCCCTAAAAACATCTTGTAGGTTTTCAAGAAAAATTGACTATTCGCAGGTCTTTGTGTGACATTACAGATTGCATGGACGAAATATTCGGATGAGCGTTTATTAACCCTCTACAGGCTGCCAAGTATCATAATTTTGTTGAAATGGGCTGTTTTTGGACACGCACAGCTCGCAATGTATACCCGAGAGATACACATAATCTCCTTTGCTAAATACCCTTATTACTTTGTAAGTAATAAGGGTATTCAAAAACCCAAACGTTAACCCCTTTTGGGGTGGTTATTAAAGATACCCATCAAAATTTTAAAAAGTCATGTTTTCCCTGGATTTCTTTACAAACATCTTGTAAGTTTTCAACAGAAAATGGCCATTGATAGGTCTTGGTGTCACATTACCGGTTGCATGGATCAAATATTCCTGTAAGCATTTTTTAACCCTCCATGGGCTGCTAAATGTCAACATTTTGAAAAAATAGTCAGTTCTTGGACACCAACAACAACAAATGGGAATGCTACAGAGAAACATAACTTCTTTTATAGGACGCAAAACTGGCAGACAAAAATTTTTAGTAAGTAGAAAGGGTATTCAAAAATCGAGGTCTGTGGATTTCTCCAAACAATCTAGTAAGTATTCAAGAAAAATTGACCATTTGCAGGTCTTGGAGTGACATTACAAGTTGCATGGACAAAATCTTCCGGTAAGCGTTTCTTAACCCTCCAGAGGGTACAAAGCATAGAATTTTGAGAAAATGGACTGTTCTTGGGCACCCATTGCACCCAATGTGTACCTGCGAGATAAACATAATCTCCTTTATTGGAAGTGGATTTCCCCGAGGATCATTTTTGTAAGTAATAAAGGTATTCATGAAACCAAGCATTGACCCGTTTAGAGCTGGTTACAGAGAGATACCAGTCAAAAGGTTAAAAATTTATGTTATCCGAGGATTTCTCTAAAAACTTCACGTAGAGTTTCAAGAAAAATTGGCCATTCTCAGATCTTGGTGTGACATTACAAATTCATGTACAAAATATTCCAGTAAGCGTTTGTTAACCCTATGCAGGTTCTCAAACATCAAAATTTTGATAAAATGGGCTGTGTTTGCATACCAACAGCACCCAAAGTTAAGAGGAGAAATCAACATAGGTGGAATTAGAATTCACTCTGAATTATTTTTGTAAGTAATAAGCGTATTCAAAAAAACAAACCTTAACCCGAGTAGTATGTCTCGCACGTTTCACCTCTAGGTTGGGGGACCCCCGTGGGGGACTCCGGAAGTGACGTCATGTCACGTGACCTAGTGGCGGCATGTTGTGTTGTGATGGTAACCCGCGTGAGCGGCCATGTTGTGACGTCATCTCCATAGTGATACGTGGTGTGAGTGCGCATGCGTAGCTCGTGTTGTTAGGGTGATACGTGTTTCCGTCGTCCATTTTGTATACTGGAGGCCGCCATCTTGGTTTCTATGGTAGCACGTGGTTGCTATGTGACCCAAAGGCTTCTAACAAGACAGGGGTATGTTCGGAGGGTGTGTTCGATTGAATCGGAGTATTAAGAATTACCACAAACAACCCGACAATCCTTCCAAATCACCAAAATCTATCCCAACTTTTACTATTTCGAATTCTTTCAGAATTCTCTGCTTCTATCTATGTATGCAATAGTTTTTCTCTACCTGGCCATGTTCCTTTGTTCTGGAGTATACTCCAGTAGCATAGAAGAGCCTGTCAGCTGGAACAGTTTACCTTATTATTGCTATATTTAGCAATTTCTGGTCTATTCTTGTTAGTTCTGACCCTATTCCGTGTACTCTTGTTGTTTCATTTATCTAGATTATAACTAACCAATCAGATTGCTTCATCCCCCGTAATCTCTATGCAGCGTTATCTCCCCTTATTACAACGAAGTTGTATACGATTTTCATCACCTCTATATCCAATGGCCATATACCATGGAATCCCATTTTTGGGAAACACCCGTGGCTATGGAATCCCTTTTTGTCGTATGAGGCCATGTGGGCTATGTAAAAGCCCTCAATGAGTCCTCATTTATTATCCCTCATACCCTCATTGAATTTTGAGGTTATGAGGACCTTGAAAAATCCCTCAATGAGGTATAATTTACTACGACTCTTAGCCTCATTTCAGTATTTGAGGATACCTATGGCCTGGTATTGTATTATTCGAGGATACCTATCGAGGATACCTTTAGGAGAATCCCTTTTTTGTCGTATGAGGCCATGAGGGCTATGTTAAAGCCCTCAATGAGTCCTCATTTATTATCCCTCATAGCCTCATTGAATTTTGAGGTTATGAGGACCATTAAAAATGCCTCATTGAGGGATTTTTAATACGACTCTTATCCTCATTTCAGAAAAAAGGGATTCCACAAATGGGATTCCTAAAAAGGGATTCCGCAAATGGGATTCCTTCTGGAGAATCCCTTTTTTGTCGTATGAGGCCATGATGGCAAAAAACTGCCAAAATTGGGGTTTATCGGCACTTTCTCGAAACACGTCTTTAGGATTTTTTTTAAACATTCATCATTACTAGACCTGCCTATGACACAACCTTTGATACACACGACATGTTAGGCGATGCATATGGTAACCCTCCACAGGCTGCCAAACATCGAAATTTTGATGAAATGGGCCGGGTTCAGACCCCCACAGCACCCAAACGATACCCGAGAGGTAAACATAACTTCCTTTATTGGAAGTGGAATTCACCGAGGATCATTTTTGTAAGTAATAAGGGTGTTCAGAAAACCAAGTGTTGACCCGTTTTGGGTTAAACAGCAATACCCCCAAAAAGCTCAAAACTTCATGTTTTCCGTGGATTTCTCTAAACGAGTCTTGTAGATTTTCAAGAAAAATTGGTCACTCTCAGGTCTTGGTGTGACATTACAAGTTGCATGGATAAAATATTCCGGTCAGCATTAGTCAACCCTCCCCGAGCTGCTAAACGTAAAAATTGTGTTAAAATGGGCTGTTTTTAGACACCAACAGCACCCAAACGATATACCACAGAGAAAGGGGCCTTCATTTATCGGACGCAAAATTGATCGGAAAATATTTTTGAAAGTTCTAAGGGTATTCAAAATTTGACGTCTTAACCCATTTTGGGCTGGTTAAAGAGAGATACCCATTAAAATCTTAAAATACCCGTTTTCTGTGGATTTCTCTAACAACATCTTGTAGGTTTTCAAGAAAAATCGGCTATTTGCAGGTCTTGGTGTGACATTACAAGTCGCATGAACAAAATATTCCGGTCAGCATTAGTTAACCCTCCCCGGGCTGCTGAAGGTCAAAATTGTGATAAAATGGGCTGTATTTGCACACCAACAGCACCCAAAGGGTACAACACAAAGAAAAGTGCCTTCTTTTATCGTGCGTACAATTTATACGGAAACATTTTTGTAAGTAGTAAGGGTATTCAAAAGTCGACGTCTTAACCCCTTTTGGGCAGGCTAAAGAGAGATATCCCTTGAAAGCTTTAAATTCCCATTTTCTGTGAATTTCCCTAACGGTAACTTGTAGGGTTTCAAGACAAATTGACTATTCGTAGGTCTTTATGTGACATTACAAGTTGCATGGACAAAATACTCCGGTGAGCGTTTTTTAACCATCTACAAGCTGCCAAGCATCGTAATGTTGTTAACATGGGACTGTTTTCAGACACGCATAGCACCTAATATATACATGAGAGATAAACATAATCTCCTTTGTTTGAAGTGGAATTCACAGAGGACCATTTTTGTAAGTAATAAAGGTATTCAAAAAGCCAAGCGTTAACCCCTGTTGGGGAGGTTAACAGGGATACCCATCAAAAGCTTAAAAAATCGTTTTCCCTGGATTTCTTTACAAACATTTTGTGGGGTTTTCAAGAGAAAATGGCCGTTGATAGGTCTTGGTATTATATGACCAGTTGCATGGATCAATTATTCTGGTAGGCATTTGTTAACCCTTCATGGGCTACTAAATGTAAAATAAATTGAGGAAATAGTCTTTTTTGGACACCAACAACATCAAATGGAAATGCCACAGAGAAACATAACTTCTTTTACGGGACGCAAAACTGATAGGGAAACATTGATATTGATATTAACCCATTCTACCATTAATGATGGGTTTTACCTAAACATTTTTTTATCAAACCCAAACCGAGTCATTTGAGACTACTATACTCACCTTTCTCATACCATCAATGAAGGAACTTTAGTGAGGCAGTTAAAAACAATTCATCAGACACTGTGGGGTCACGAAAAATCATGGAATCTAATCGGGAAAAAACATGATTCTCCAGAATCATAAAGTCTAGTTTTTGGGGGTTTTTGGGGGTTTTTTGGGGGTTTTTTCCACACATTTTTGTCCGTACGATTCAGAAGCCATTTTCGAACCGATTCTCACACAATTTGGCACACGCATAGAGGGGCAAAAAATCTAAAAATAAAACCGAAGCGGAATTTTCGATTTAACCCTTATTTCGCCAGAATTGGCAAAAAACTGCCAATATTGGGGTTTATCGGCACTTTCTCGAAACACGTCTTGTAGATTTTTTTTAAACATTCATCATTGCTAGACCTGCCTATGACACGACATTTGATACACAATACATATTAGGCAATGCATATGGTAACCCTCCACAGGCTGCCAAACATCGAAATTTTGATGAAATGGGCCAGGTTCAGACCCCCACAGCACCCAAACTATACCCGAGAGTTAAACATAACTTCCTTTATTGGAAGTGGAATTCACCGAGGATCATTTTTGTAAGTAATAAGGGTGTTCAAAAAACCAAGCGTTAACCCGTTTTGGGCTGGTTAAACAGCAATACCCCCATAAGGCTCAAAAATTCATGTTTTTCGTGGATTTCTCTAAATGAGTCTTGTAGATTTTCAAGAAAAAATTGTCACTCCCAGGCCTTGATGTGGCAATAGAAGTTGCATGGACAAAATACTGCGGTGAGCATTTGTTAACCCTCCACGGGCTGCTAAAAGTCAAAATTGTGATAAAATGGGCTGTTTTTGGACGCCAACAGCACCCAACGGGTACGAAAAAAGGAAGGGAGCCTTCTTTTATCGAGCGCACAATCTTTACGCAAACATTTTTGTAAGTAGTAAGGGTATTCAAAACTCGAAGTCTTAACCCATTTTGGACAGGCTAAAGAAAGAGACCCTTAAAATCTTAAAATTCCCATTTTCTGTGGATTTCTCTAAAAACATCCTGTAGGTTTTCAAGAAAAATTGACTACTCGCAGGTCTTTGTGTGATATAACAAGTTGCATGGGCAAAATATTCCGGTGAACGTTTATTAACCCTCTAGAGGCAGCCAAGCATCGTAACTTTGTTGATATGGGCTGTTCTCGGACACGTACAGCACCCAATGTATACCTGAGAAATAAACATAATCTCCTTTATTGGAAGTGGAATTCACCGAAGGCCATTTTTGTAAGTAATAAGAGTATTCAGAAAAACCAAGCGTTAACCCTTTTTGTGGTTGTCAATAGTGATACCCATCAAAAGCTTAAAAATGTATGTTTTCCCTGGATTTCTTTACAAACATCTGGTAGAGTTTTCAAGAGAAAATGGCCACTGATAGGTCTTGGTGTCACATTACCAGTTGATAGGATAAATTATTCCGGGAAGCATTTGTTAACCCTCCATGGGCTGCTAAATGTGAAAATTTTGAAAAAAATAGTCTGTTTTTGGACACCAACAACATCAAATGGGAATGCAACTGAGATGCATAACTTCTTTTACCGGACGCAAAACTGACAGGGAAACATTTTTGTAAGTAGAAAGTGTATTCAAAAATCTAGGTCTTAACCCATTTGTGACTAGTTAAAGAGATATACCCCTTAAAAGCTTAAAATTCCAGTTTTCTGTGGATTTCTCAAAACTAAATTTCAAGAAAAAATGACCTTTCGCAGGTCTTGGAGTGACAGTTCAAGTTGCATGGACAAAATATTTCGGTAAGCATTTGTTAACCCTCCAGAGGCTGCCAAGTATAGACATTTGGAGAAAATGGGCTGTTCTTGGGCAACCATAACACCAAATGTGTACCTGCGAGATAAACATAACCTCCTTCTTTGGAAGTGGAATTCACCGATGATCATTTTTGTATGTAATGAAGGTATTCACAAAACCAAGCATTAACCCGTTTAGGGCTGATTACAGAAAGATTCCCCTCAAAAGGTTAAAAATTCATGTTATCTGAGGCTTTCTCAAAAAACATCTCGTAGATTTTCAAGAAAAAATGGCCATTCTCAGATCTTAGTGTGACATTACAAACTGCATGTACAAAATATTCCTGGAAGCATTTGTTTACCCTATGCAGGTTCTCAAACATCCAAATGTTGATAAAATGGGCTGTGTTTGCACAACCACAGCACCCGAATGTAAGACGAGAGATCAAAATAAGTGGAAGTAGAATTCAATGAGAATTATTTTTAGAAGTAATAAGAGTATTCAAAAAACAACACTTAACCCGTTTTTGGCTGGATAAACAATGATACCCATCAAAAGCTTAAAATTCGTGTTCTCCCCGGATTTCTCTGAAAACATCTTGTAGATTTTAAAGAAAAAATGGCCATTCGCAGTTCTTGGTGTGACATTAGAAGTTGCATGAATGAATATTCCTGTTAACACTTGTTAACCCTCTACAAACTGCCAGACATCAATATTTTGGATACATTTGAGATAAAATGGACCATTTTCAAATAGCCACAGCACTACGTGGGTATGTGTCAAACAAACATAACTCCTTTTGTCGGTCATTAACTTGTTGGACGACGATATTGACATTAACCCACTCCACAGTTAATGATGGTTTTTACCTAAACAATTTTTTTTTATCAAACTGAGTCATTTGAGACTACTATACTCACCTTTCTCATAACATCAATGAAGGAACTTCAGTGAGACAGTTAAAAACAATTCATCAGACACTGTGGGGTCATGAAAAATCATGGAATCTCATCGGGAAAAGCCATGATTCTCCAGAATTTTAAAGTCTAGTTAAGTCTATTTTTTTTTTTTTTTTCTTCCACACATTTTGTCCGTACGATTCAGTAGCCATTTTCGAACTGATTTTCACGAAATTTTGCACACTCATAGACGGTCACAAAATGTAAAAATGTACGGAAGTGGAATTTTCGATTGAACCCTTATTTCATCACAATTGGCAAAAAACTGCCAAAATTGTGGTTCATAGGCACTTTCTCGAAACACTTCTTGCAGATTTTTTTTTAAACATTCATCATTATTAGACCTGTCTGTGACACGACCATTCATATACAAGAGAGAATAGGCGATGCATATGGTAACCCTCCACAGGCTGCCAAACATCGAAATTTTGATCAAATGGGCTGTTTTCGGGCTCCCAAAGCACCAAGACGATACACGGATGACAAACATAACTTCATTTATTGGAAGTGGGATTCACCGTGGATCATTTTTATAAGTGATAAATGTATTCAGAAAACCAAGCGTTAACCCGTTTTGGGCTGGTTAAACTGCAACACCCCTCAAAAGGTGAAAAATTCATGTTTTCCGTCGATTTGTCTAAACGAATCTTGTAGATTTTCAAGAAAAATTGGCCACTCGCAGGTCCTTGTGTGACAATACAAGCTGCATACACAAACTACTCCGGTGAGCATGTGTTAACCCTCCACGGGTTGCTAAAAGTCAAAATTGTGATAAAATGGGCTGTTTCTGGACAGCAACAGCACCCAATGGGTACGCCACAAAGAGAAGTACTTCCGTTTATCGAGCGCAAAATTTATATGGAAACATTTTTGTAAGTAGTAAGGGTATTCAAAAGTCGAAGTCTTAACCCATTTTTGTCAGGATAAAAAGACATACACCTTAAAAGCTTAAAATTCCCATTTTCTGTAGATTTCCCTAAACACATCTTTTAGGTTTTCAAGAAAAAATGACTATTCGCAGGTCTTTGTGTGACATTACAAACTGCATAGACGAAATATTCGGATGAGCATTTATTAACCCTCTGCAGGCTGCCAAGCATCATAATTTTGTTGAAATTGGCTGTTTTCGGACACGCACCCGCACGCAATAGAATACCATTATCACTTTGCAAGTAATAAGGGTATTCAAAAACCCCAGCGTTAACCCCTTTCGGGGTGGTTAATAGAGATACCCATCAAAGCTTAAAGAAATCATGTTTTCCCTTGATTTCTTTACAAACATCTTTTAATTTTTCAACAGAAAATGGCCATTGATAGGTCTTGGTGTCACATTACCTGTTGCATGGATAAAATATTCCTGTAAGCATTTGTTAACCCTCCATGGGCTGCTAAATGTCAACAATTTGAAAAAATAGTCTGTTCTTGGACACCAACAACAACAAATGGGAATGCCACAGAGAAACATAACTTCTTTTACCGGACGCAAAACTGATAGACAAAAATTTTTAGTGAGTAGTAAGGGTATTCAGAAATCGAGGTCTTAACCCATTTTAGAATGGGAAAGGAGATGTACCCCTTAAAAGCTTAAAATTCCCATTTTCTGTGGATTTCTCCAAAAAATCTCGTAAGTATTCAAGAAAAATTGACCATTTGCAGGTCTTGGAGTGACATTACAAGATGCATGGACAAAATATTCCGGTAAGCGTTTCTTAACCCTCCAGAGGCTGCAAAGCAGAGAATTTTGAGAAAATGGACTGTTCTTCGGCACCTATTGCGCCCAATGTGTACCTGCGAGGTAAACATAACCTCCTTCATTGGAAGTGGATTTCCCCGAGGATCATTTTTGTAAATAATAAAGGTATTCATAAAACCAGGCATTAACCCGTTTAGGGCTGGTTACAGAGAGGTACCCCTCAAAAGGTTAAAAATTCATGTTATCTGAGGATTTCTCTAAAGACTTCACGTAGATTTTCAAGAAAAATTGGCCATTCTCAGATCTTGGTGTGACATTACAAATTGCATGTACAAAATATTCCAGTAAGCATTTCTTAACCCTATGCAGGTTCTCAAACATCAAAATTTTGATAAAATGGGCTGTGTTCGCATACCCACAGCACCCAAAGTTAAGAGGAGAAATCAACACAGGTGAAATTAGAATTCACTCTGAATTATTTTTGTAAGTAATAAGCGTATTCGAAAAAACAAACCGTAACCCGTTTTGGGTTGGATAAACAATGATACCCATCAAAAGCTTAAAATTCATCTTCTCCCTGATTTTATCTGAAAACATCTCATAGATTTTAAGTAAAAATGGCCATTCGCAGTTTTTGGTGTGAAATTGCAAAATGCATGAATAAATATTCCTGTTAGCAGTTGTTAACCCTTCTACAAGCTGCCAGACATCAATACTTTGGATACATTTGAGATAAAATGGACCATTTTCAAATAGACACAGCACTCTGTGGGTATGTGTCAAACAAACATAACTCCTTTTGTTGGTCATTAACTTGTCGGACGATGATATTGATATTGACCCACTCCACCGTTAATGATGGTTTTTACCTAAACAATTTTTTTATCAAACTGAGTCATTTGAGACTACCGAACTCACCTTTCTCATAACATCAATGAAGGAACTTCAGTGAGACAGTTAAAAACAATTCATCAGACACTGTGGGGGTCATCGAAAATCATGGAATCACATCGGGAAAAGCCATGATTCTTCATAATCATAAAGTCTAATTTTTTTTTTTTTTTTTCCACACATTTTGTCCGTACGATTCAGAAGCCATTTTCAAACCGATTTTCAAGAAATTTTGCACACTCATAGACGATCACAAAGTCTAAAAATGTACCCAAGCGGAATTTTCGATTTAGCCCTTATTTCATCAGAATTGACAAAAACTTCCAAAATTGGGGTTTATAGGCACATTCTCGAAACACTTCTTGTAGATTTTTTTTTAAACATTCATCATTATTAGACCTGTCTGTGACACGACCATTCATATGCAAGAGAGAATAGGCGATGCATATGGTAACCCTGCACAGGCTGCCAAACATCGGAATTTTGATCAAATGGGCTGTTTTCGGGCTCCTAAAGCACCAAGACGATAGACGGGTGACAAACATAACTTCATTTACTGGAAGTGGGATTCACCGTGGATCATTTTTGTAAGTGATAAAGGTATTCAGAAAACCAAGCGTTAACCCGTTTTGGGCTGGTTAAACTGCAACACCCCTCAAAAGGTGAAAAATTCATGTTTTCCGTGGATTTGTCTCAACGAATCTTGTAGATTTTCCTGAAAAATTGGCCACTCGCAGGTCCTTGTGTGACAATGCAAGTTGCATGGACAAAATACTCCGGTGAGCATGTGTTAACCCTCCACGGTTGCTAAAAGTCAAAATTGTGATAAAATGGGCTGTTTCTGGACAGCAACAGCACTCAATGGGTACGCCACAAAGAAAAGTTCCTCCTTTTATCGAGCGCAAAATATATACGGAAACATTTTTGCAAGTAGTAAGGGTATTCAAAAGTCGAAGTCTTAACCCATTTTTGTCAGGATAAAAAGAGATACACCTTAAAAGCTTAAAATTTCCATTTTCTGTAGATTTCCCTAAACACATCTTGTAGGTTTTCAAGAAAAATTGACTATTCGCAGGTCTTTGTGTGACATTACAAACTGCATGGACGAAATATACGGACGAGCGTTTATTAACCCTCTACAGGCTGCCAAGCATCATAATTTTGTTGAAATGGGCTGTTTTCGGACACGCACAGCACGCAATGTATACCCGAGAGATACACATAATCTCCTTTGTTGAATACCCTTATTACTTTGTAAGTAATAAGGGTATTCAAAAACCCAAGCGTTAACCCCTTTTGTGGTGGTTAATAAAGATACCCATCAAAGCTAAAAAAAAATCATGTTTTCCCTGGATTTCTTTACAAACATCTGGTAAGTTTTTAACAGAAAATGACCATTGATAGGTCTAGGTGTCACATTACCGGTTGCATGGATAAAATATTCTGTAAGCATTTGTTAACCCTCCATGGGCTGCTAAATGTCAACATTTTGAAAAAATAGTCTGTTCTTGGACACCAACAACAACAAATGGGAATGCCACAGAGAAACATAACTTCTTTTACCGTACGCAAAACTGATAGACAAAATTTTTTAGTGAGTAGTAAGGGTATTCAAAAATCGAGGTCTTAACCCATTTTAGCCTGGGAAAGGAGTTCTACCCCTTAAAAGCTTAAAATTCCCATTTTCAGTGGATTTCTCAAAAAAACCTCGTAAGTATTCAAGAAAAATTGACCATTTCCAGGTCTTGGAGTGACATTACAAGTTGCATGGACAAATATTCCGGTAAGAGTTTCTTAACCCTCCAGAGGCTGCAAAGCATAGAATTTTGAGAAAATGGACTGTTCTTGGGCACCCATTGCGCCCAATGTGTACCTGCGAGATAAACATAACCTCTTTCAATGGAAGTGGATTTCCCCGAGGTTCATTTTTCTAAGTAATAAAGGTATTCATGAAACCAAGCATTAACCCGTTTAGGGCTGGTTACAGAGAGATACCCCTCAAAAGGTTAAAAATTCATGTTATCCAGGATTTCTCTAAAGACTCCACGTAGATTTTCAAGAAAAATTGGCCATTCTCAGATCTTGCTGTGACATTACAAATTGCATGTACAAAATATTCCAGTAAGCATTTCTTAACCCTATGCAGGTTCTCAAACATCAACATTTTGATAAAATGGGCTGTGTTTGCATACCCACAGGACCCAAAGTTGAGAGGAGAAATCAACATAGGTAGAATTAGAATTCACTCTGAATTATTTTTGTAAGTAATAAGCGTATTCGAAAACACAAACCTTAACCCGTTTTGTGCTGGATAAACAATGATAGCCATCAAAAGCTTAAAATTCATCTTCTCCCTGGATTTCTCTGAAAACATCTCATAGATTTTAAGTAAAAATGGCCATTCGCAGTTTTTGGTGTGAAATTACAAAATGTATGAATAAATATTCCTGTTAGCAGTTGTTAACCCTCTACAAACTGCCAGACATGAATACTTTGGATACATTTGAGATAAAATGGACCATTTTCATATAGACACAGCACTCAGTGGGTATGTGTCAAACAAACAATAACTCCTTTTGTTGGTCATTAACTTGTCGGACGATGATATTGATATTGACCCACTCCATCGTTAATGATGGTTTTTACCCAAACAATTTTTTTTTTCAAACTGAGTCATTTGAGACTACCGAACTCACCTTTCTCATAACATCAATGAAGGAACTTCAGTGAGACAGTTAAAAACAATTCATCAGACACTGTGGGGTCATCAAAAATCATGGAATCACATCGGAAAAAGCCATTATTCTCCATAATCATTAGGCTTTTCCCTCTGGAAAAGACTATTGTTTTTCTACGGATTATTATTTTTTTTTTTTTTTTTTTTTTCCACACATTTTTGTCCGTACGATTCAGAAGCCATTTTCGAACCGATTTTCACACAATTTGGCACACGCTTAGAGTGGCAAAAAATCTAAAAATGTACCGAAGCGGAATTTTCGATTTAACCCTTATTTCGCCAGAATTGGCAAAAAACTGCCAAAATTGGGGTTTATTGGCACTTTCTCGAAAGACGTCTTTAGGATTTTTTTTAAACATTCATCATTACTAGACCTGCCTATGACACAACCTTTGATGCACACGACATATTAGGCGATGCATATGGTAACCCTCCACAGGCTGCCAAACATCGAAATTTTGATGAAATGGGCCGGTTTCAGACCCCCACAGCACCCAAACTATACCCGAGAGGTAAACATAACCTCTTTGATTGGAAGTGGAATTCACCGAGGATCGTTTTTGTAAGTAATAAGGGTGTACAGAAAACCAAGTGTTAATCCGTTTTGGGCTGGTTAAACAGCAATACCCCAAAAAAGCTCAAAACTTCATGTTTTCCGTGAATTTCTCTAAACGAGTCCTGTAGATTTTCAAGAAAAATTTGTCACTCTCAGGTCTTGGTGTGACATTACAAGTTGCATGGATAAAATATTCCGGTCAGCATTAGTTAACCCTCCGCGAGCTGCTAAACATAAAAATTGTGATAAAATGGGCTGTTTTTAGACACCAACAGCACCCAAACGATATACCACAGAGAAAGGGGCCTTCATTTATCGGACGAAAAATTGATCGGAAAATATTTTTGAAAGTGGTAAGGGTATTCAAAATTTGATGTCTTAACCCATTTTGGGCTGGTTAAAGAGAGATACCCATTAAAATCTTAAAATACCCGTTTTCTGTGGATTTCTCTAACAACATCTTGTAGGTTTTCAAGAACAATCGGCTATTTGCAGGTCTTGGTGTGACATTACAAGTCGCATGAACAAAATATTCCGGTCAGCATTAGTTAACCCTCCCCGGGCTGCTGAAGGTCAAAATTGCAATAAAATGGGCTGTTTTTGCACTCCAACAGCACCCAAAGGGTACACCACAAAGAAAAGTGCCTTCGTTTATCGCGCGTACAATTTATACAGAAACATTTTTGTAAGTAGTAAGGGTATTCAAAAGTCGACGTCTTAACCCATTTTGGACAGGCTAAAGAGAGATATCCCTTGAAAGCTTTAAATTCCCATTTTCTGTGAATTTCCCTAATGGTAACTTGTAGGGTTTCAAGACAAATTGACTATTCGTAGGTCTTTATGTGACATTACAAGTTGCATGGACAAAATACTACGGTGAGCGTTTTTTTAACCATCTACAAGCTGCCAAGCATCGTAATGTTGTTAACATGGGACTGTTTTCAGACACGAACAGCACCTAATGTATACATGAGAGATAAACATAATCTCCTTTGTTTGAAGTGGAATTCACAGAGAACCATTTTTGTAAGTAATACAGGTATTCAAAAAGCCAAGCGTTAACCCCTGTTGGGGAGGTTAACAGGGATACCCATCAAAAGCTTAAAAAATCGTTTTCCCTGAATTTCTTTACAAACATTTTGTGGGGTTTTCAAGAGAAAATGGCCGTTGATAGGTCTTCGTGTCATATGGCCAGTTGCATGGATCAATTATTCTGGTAGGCATTTGTTAACCCTTCATGGGCTGCTAAATGTAAAAAAAAATTGAGGAAATAGTCTGTTTTTGGACACCAACATCAAATGGAAATGCCACAGAGAAACGTAACTTCTTTTACCGGACGCAAAACTGATAGGGAAACATTGATATTGATATTAACCCATTCTATCATTAATGATGGGTTTTACCTAAACATTTTTTTATCAAACCCAAACCGAGTCATTTGAGACTACTGTACTCTCCTTTCTCATAACATCAATGAAGGAACTTTAGTGAGACAGTTAAAAACAATTCATCAGACACTGTGGGGTCAAGAAAAATCATGGAATCTAATCGGGAAAAGCCATGATTCTCCAGAATCATAAAGTCTAGTGTTTGCTCTTGCTTTTGTTGTTGTTGTTGACACGAGATAATTGATGTATTTCCCTTTTTTGCTTCTGTGTTTGTTCTAAAGCTGGTGTTAGTTTACAAAAACGTGTCTTCTAAATCCTAATGCAACGTCTATTTGAAAACACACTCGCCCTAAACAGAATTACGTATATACGTTTTATTGTTTCATTTTGACAACCCCAGTCAAAGAAGACTGGGGAATAAAACGAATATACTAATACCTCTATAAATGTATACAAGCATTTGACCGATGCCGATAAACAGTTACTGGCGGCTGTGCCGGCGCTACTCATCCCGCTGGCCATGTGCAACCATGTATTCTGTCCTGGACTCTCTTTGCTCGCCTTCGGCTGGGTGACTTGTTGGGGCCTCTTAAAATTCTAGCCCATCAGTACTATCTCTTTTACCTGTTCTAACTTCTTCACTCTGTTCAACTCAAAAACAGGGTAGTAATATTTGTTTCCAATATGACTGCATTCTTAAATACTTCAAATATATAGAGGATATCTACGCTGTTTAAGTGAATATCGGCAATTATCTAATGAGTGTGGAAATGAACGTTTTATTTTTCACGAGCGCCTTTCCTCTGTTTATTTACTAATGAATTTCCGGGAAGTATTGAGTCGTTTTTCGCTATAATTTCTACTGACTAATGTTCAACTGCACCATCAAGGCATGCCTTCGAAGAAGGCATGCCTTGGTGATGTAGTTGGAATATTAGTCGGGCAAGACTTAAGACATCATAGTCGGGACAAATCAGATTTACATTCCCATTCAGCCATCGTCGCGACGCCCCTGCTTCCATGTGAAACAAGAGCACCACCAGGAATTTGGAATTGTACCAAAAATGTTAAAGACGGTCGAATTCTAAATCGAAAAAGGGCCGTAATTCATGTACAAATAATTGCATGGAACCCGCGTTCGAACTTGGTCTGTATTTCTAGCTGGGTAATAATACACACCCCGACTTTGGTTGAGATCAAATAAACCAAACTGGAGTTATCGGTCAGAAACCAAAACTATTAAAAGGCAGTCGAATTCTAAGTTGAAAAAGGGCCGTAACTGATGTAAAAATAATTGGACGGATCCCCAAATCGAACTTGGCCTGTATTACTACTGGCTGGGTAATACACATACCAACTCAAATGATCCAACTGGAGTTTTTTGTCGGAAACCAAAAATGTTGACGGACGGACAGACAGACCGACAGACGGATGGACGGACAGACAGACGAACAGACTGATTACATAATACGACCGTTTTTTAAACGGGCGTATAAAAACTGTCCGTAACATGCTGATATTCCTTTGATTTAGAGACACGATGTTTCCTGCTCTTGACAATTTGCGATATGTTATTTTCAGAAAATACGTAAAAATTTGTATCTGATACCGTAACTCTCTTAAGATACATTTTCTCGTAAATACTAAAATGTAAAGGTAACATTAATACAGCGTTTTCACAGGGATGTTAATTTTGTCGGATGTTCAGAAAATTTTAAATACACCATCGATTTTGTTTAGGATATACATGTATAACATTCGTTCATTTACAGCAAAAGTGCGCCAACACCAGTGCCCGAGCAATGTAGTTGACTTATTTATGCTTTGAAGGGACGAAATACAAAATGTATACTTTAGGAATTGAAAATGCATGTTATTTTGTCATTTCGTCACAAACAAGTGCCCGTTAGAATATGTGGCAAACATTTACGGACACCTTTTTTATTTGAAAAATAAAACTTTAATGTCCACACGAATATTCAGCAAAAATAGCGTAGAATTTCATTTTATTATACGCTACGTGACATTTTCCTACGCAATTCGTCTCTTGAGTTCCAACGTGTTCTATGTGCCTACTGGCACATAGAACACATTGGAACTCAGGAGACGTATTATAGTTAGCACAATTTAACTGTAAACAGTTTCAAGACAAAAGCAAAAATCGGCTGATCTTTCCTTCAAGGCAACGTTCAAGTCGACGACATGCGCCGAGGACGGTATGGATCTGAAAGTATTATTTTTCACTCCCGCAAGTGCTCGGGAAAAATAAAACTTTCAAGTCCACACTCTCGAGATAATTCCCGATATTCACTAAAATCGCGTGGATTTTCTTTTTATTATATGCTACGTGGCAATTTACTGCGCAATATTCATCCCAATTCGACTGCAAACACTATCAAGACAACAACAAAGATCTGCTGATCGTTTCTTCAAGGCGAAGTCCAAGGCGACGTCATACGCCGAAGCGTGACGTCATTTAGGAAGCTACTGAAGGATATTTCTCGATATCCATCCAGTCGATGGATATCGAGATCGAGAAATATCTTTTAGACAATTTGCGATAATTCACAGGCTAGCATATAATAAATATAAAAATGTATGTGTGTATACTGGAAGACACAATCACGTTTCAAAGAATTTGTAATGCTGATTTCTGATCCTCGGCCGGGAATCGAACCGTCGGCAACCCCGCCTGGCAATTAGGAGTCCAACACCTAAACCACTGAATCATTGCACACCGTCAAAAAACGATGGCTGGAATCTAGCTTATTATATTAGTATCTCATGAATACTTGGTCCACTCTCCTCATAGCAGCTAGAGGAAAGTGTGAAACGCGCTGGCTACAGTACAGCGAAAGTGCTGTGGTTGGCTTCAGACGAAGACTGGCACGGGCCCGTATTTGTATATCGATGGACACGATCATGTTTTCGAAGAACTTAGTTTAAACAGTATTTATTCACTAAATGACATGTGTACACATTTCACAATAACAGTAGAGTAACAAAAGTTCTGAACAACACTAGATACAATAGTATACACAAAACAATGAAATGAAAGTAGATTACTGTGTAAAGGAGGGATTCGCCAGAAAGCTTAAAGCTTATGTAAGTCATCACCCTAATTACTTATGAAATTACTCCTGTAGGTGGTACGAATCAGATGAAGAGCTCACATGCCGACACACGGAGGCCGAGACGCTCCCTCCATTGCATATTAAATTACTCTTAGTTGCTACAATTGGAGATCAAGTGGCCGAAGAATTTGGAATGTTGACTGGAATCAATGGACCTTTTCACACCGTCAATAAACGATGGCTGGAATCCAACTTTTAAAATGATGTTCTCATGATCACTTGGTCCACTTTACTTGCGGCAGCTACATGAAAGTGTGAAACGCGCTGGCTACAGTACAGACGAAAGTGCTGTAGGTGGCCTCAGACGAAGACTGACACGGGTCTGTGTGTGTACACTGCAAACAAAATATAGGTTCTCTTTAGAACCTTAGCAAGTTCACGGAAGGCACAGATATATCATTGTAGACTACGATTACGATGTAGTAATCTTAATGAGCACCTTTTTGAAAACCACCTAGCAGATACACCATTATGTGCGTGCGGTGAATGTGAGACGACCGAACATTTCTTACTGAGATGTCACATCCTTGACCAGGTACGAAACAATACGCTTGGACTACTTCCCTACACTATTGACTGCAATACTTTGTTGTATGGGACTGAACATTACAATACTAGGGATAATCGAATAATATTCGAAACAGTACATAAGTTCATTTTAAACTCGGGCAGGTTCACCTGACTATCCAGCCTAAATACAAGTCTTTCCACTCGAATATCAGTTATCGACTCGGAATTATCTGTTATTAGCACCCTGACTGTGATGATTATATCTATGTACAATTTTAATAACACAGTTGCCCCCAGTGTTTCCAATAAGACCCCCTACTCATTAACGACTTCATGATAACACACTTGCCGGGATTCCTGGGGCAAGGCGGCCATTCGCGACAGCAACTGACACAGGACACTTTCTTAGCTTCAATACTTCTGTTCATCCAAGGTATGGCCAGTTAAACGACACAGTTAAACCATACTTGTCTGTTGCGGGTGGCGGACTCGTTGTGGATGTGGTCACCTCGGGTGAGAGAGTGATACGCTTACATTTGCGGTGGTTACAGGCATTGCGTGACTGTCTCTCGGGATGAATGGGCGTATTTGGTATTCGCAATCCTAACATGTATGGCCCTGAAGCCTTGTATCCAGTAAGATGCAATCGGCATGTAAATCTTCTTTTCTTTTTTATTGAAGGTGTATCCTCCACTACGTGAAGATGACCTCAGATTTTCTAACCATGCTGTGGAGTTCAATATAACGCAAAGAGTTTTTTCTATTTTGAAACTTAATACCTTGGATGAAATTTAAATCTACTTTTATTTCTAACTTCCTTCATAGTACTTCCAGTATTTGATATCCTAGTAAATGTATACATGTAGTTACCATCCCGTCCTCTGTATCTGTAAATGACTCACGAGTGGAAACGACTTTGTAAAAGCTTATAGCTTACTGTCGGATCCACACAAACTTTATTGTTATTGAATGTAAATCAACGAAATTGGAAATAAATACTGTTTAAACAAAATTAGTTTTAATCTTGTCCCTGAGATGGAACCAGTTCTGTTTAAACAGTATTTATTTCAAATCAAATAAATTTACCAAGATTAGCGTTCAATTTTAACAGAATATTACATGAACTGAAGTAGATTCAGCAGTAAACTTGGAGTTTATTCAACGCAGTCGCCAAACATTTTGAAACAAAGGAGATATGAACAGTTGGCATATCGAACCAGTTTTGGTTCTGTATAGAACCAAAACTGGTTCGATATGCCAACTGTTCATATCTCCTTTGCTTAATAATGATTTGAGATTACCTCGTATGAGCTCTAAACTTACGGCTGAATCCTCCTCAATTTATGTTTAATTCTGTTAATATTTAATGTTAATCTTTATAAATTTGTTTGATTTGAAATAAATACTGTTTAAACAGAACTGGTTCCATCTCAGGGACAAGATTAGAACCAGTTTTGGTTCTAAAGAGAACCTATATTTTTTGCAGTGTATGCCGGAGGATACAATCATGTTTTCGAAGAATTTGGAAGGTTGATTTCTTCTACCCGGCCAGGAATCGAACAGTCGGCAATCCCCTCTGGCGCAATCTGGAGTCCAACACCTAAACCACCGAACCATTGCACACCGTCAAAAACTGATGGCTGGAATCCAGCTTATTAGATGATGTTCTCATGAATACTTGGTTCACTTTGTTCGAGTCTGCCAACCACAGTCAAAGAAGATATTATCCAAAATACTTCCAATACTTCTGATGCTGTGTGTGTATGGGGGTGGGTGGGGATGGGGGCATCCGAGAAAATCAGTGATGGCTCTAGAACAAAATATTGCCTTTCCCACTTATTCCACAAAACTCCAGCGATCGCGACCTCAGCTAAAAAGCAGAGAACTCTCCACCCGAGGTGCCATCAAGGAATTCTACAAAATCTGGCTTCTCTTTATCAAACACCCTTTTGCTCCCCCTATCCTCTCGCCAATTTCTGTTACAATTCATTCGGACTCATTCTCTGGCGGTTTATCCTCACCTCGAAGTCAGAGATCTCCATTGAATAGTTCTGTATCAACGCCTTCACTTGCTCAATCCACCTTGTCTTTGTATTTGAATTCCAAATATTCTGGAACATTAGTTTACACCATCGGCTGTCGGGAAGATTTACGAAATAGGTGAGATAACAGAGTTTCATTACGTCTATCCTGCCCTTGATTTTCATCCACCTAAGCTCATCTATGTTTGTTTCTAGTGCTGTTATCCATCGGCCTGCATCATTGTGCAGATTTTCAAGCTCTTTACAACCGTTTGTTTTAGAGGTGTCAATATAAATCTCTGTTTCTGTGTGTGTGTGTGAGGGGGGGGGGGGGGGGGGTCCACCCTGCATTTTAATAATTGTTGTCCCGATATACTGATCAAGTTCAATTTTCATCGAGACATACATCTTGTTTATGTAGTATGCAGTACAAATTGACAACGTCTCACTGAATGAGCCCAACCGATAAAGTGTTTTATATTGCGCTCTAGACAATTCCAAAAATGACATGGCATACATATCTCTTCAAATTTTTCAAAGTTATTCAGCCCATGACATGAATTACGTTATCTACAGTACAGTCGCCGTGGACTGGTCGTAATCCACGCGTGGGCAGTGATGTACACGCATGCGTTTACCAGGTAATAAAAATCATAATCAGCAAAAGTTTAATTAATGAAGCACCGGTGACTGCACTAAAGAGGAAGCTGATATAAATATATTTCTTCATATATCTCACTTTTATCAAATATCCCCTACTTTCTTTGAATAGTATATTTACAGTGCAATACGGAGCAAAAAGAATACCACACAACTTTATGAACATTAACCCTCTACCCAACGAATCGGCCGCATCCGCCAGCGTAATATGCAAATTCAGCAGTTGAAAAAATATTATTTTTCAAAACATTTCAACAAAACCATATCATGTGACCCCTCGTTGGAACGAGCTCGTCGAGCTCGTTCCAACGAGGGGTCACATGATATGGTTTGGTTGAAATTTTTTGAAAAAATTAAAAAAATGATATTTAAAATAATAAATTTTGATATCATCTGCGTTGGGTAAGGGGTTAACCACTATTGGCTCCGAAGGGTACAAATGTAGTGATTTTCTGAAAAACTGAAGAACATCGAACGGCATTGTTTCCTTACTGTGGGATGTTTGTAACAAAGATTTTGGTACATATACAGAATAGTCGCAGTGGAGTGGTCGTAAACTACGCATGAACAGCGATGTCCATGCATGTGTTTACCAGGTAATAAAAATCATCAGCTGCAAAATTTTAATTAATGAAGCACCGGGTTGAACCTGGTGCTTCATTAATTAAACTTTTGATGATGATTCTTATAATTAGAGTTTGGAACTTAATATTATTTGGTCCGTGTTAATATTGCCCAGCTGTGGAAAATGTCCAGTCCACGGCGAATGTACTGTAAATCTCTTAAACACGAACATACCTTCTAACAAAGTGTAAATAAATACCTTTATGTGGGAGGAATAATCCACTGTCAAATGAAAGGTTTCGGCGCAGAAGAATGCATGAAAAAAATCTCTATTTTTAACCAGAAAAGAGATACATGGTGGTTTTTAGAACTGACAAACAGCTTCTCCTGATCTATGCTGGGGTTTAATGCTGGGAGTGGGAATTCCCGGTTTCCTGGTTACGAAAGTCGGTCACGATACCCGGGAAATCTATAGCACAGAACCGAGCACCTCGTATGTCACTGTTTGTGTGTTGAACTAAAGTTTTCTAAATTGAAAATCCCGATGTAACTTTGTAAAATTTGGTTAGCCTTTCCTCGCCTGAACGTTTTACAATTCTAATTCCCGAAGAACCTTTTTCACCAAATCTGTAGCTCCCAATCAGTTTCGGGGGACTCCTCTCTTCAACAGCAAAGTCTTCACTCGCTTCAGAGTTCAAACTCGTCTTCATTTTCAAAATCACTAGTATCACTCACTCTTCACTACCTCCTTCAACATCAACTCTTTCTTCACTTCCGTCACCAGTCTCTTCTGCTTCAAGCATTAAAGATGGAGTTGAAGCCGGAGGAGGTACACGCTAAAAATTAAAGTGTTAAAAACTACACTTGAAGTGCTGTATTTAACACTTACTAAGTGATGAACTAGCACTTTGTTCAAGTGTAGATATCCCAGAACTTGACAGGTGTTACAATAATACCACTTGACAGGTGTAATGTCGCGACACTTGAAAGGAAACAACGCAGATGACGCGGATCAGGCTCGAACTCTCGAGCCGGATCAGCGTCATCTGCGTTGTGTCCTTTTACTTACGTACCCACCAAGCGCAAATCAAATTATGGACGATTCTGGAAGAACCACCAATGCTAGACACATGGGAAGTGCCATCCATTCAAGTTTCAGATGTCTGACGATTGTAATGTCTGAGTGCTTAAAGCATTGCACTTTAAGTATTAAAATCAAACCTTAAGAGTTAGAATGGGTTTAACACCTTGAAAGTGTCAGTTTTAACACTTTAGTTTTTAGTGTGTAGCTGTGATAAAACTAGCGATTCTGAAAATAAAAACTAGTTGGAAGCTGATTTGAGGTTTCACGCTTTTCCCGTATTGAGATGGCAGATTGCCAACAAAATATGTTCATTTTCACGAAAATAAATGTCTCTTGTTTCTCTCGTAAATTTAGTTGATATTACAAGGGACATTTCCCGGTTCCCGGTTGTGAGTGTAATTTCATTCCCATTTCCGGTTCCTGAAATATTAAACCCTCCTCTGTACCACCCCTCACACACCTTTCCCCGAGCCACTGCCGATACAATATTCATATTTTACTACCAGCTTCAGGGAGTATTCAGTACCTCACAAAAGAAATGTTAAATGAAATGAAGAAAGAAAAAGAAGCAACTATTGATTTCAGACAAACAGCTTTACAGACAGATGACAAACAGACATGGAACCACTGACCAAACCGAAAATGTATGCAACATGCCTGCAATTTGATAATGATAATACAACAATCAAATTGCTCATAAAGCAGACAAATTTCACCAATGCCGTGTTCGGTCTTTAGAAAGTCCGATAGTTCATCATAATGTGTTTTTGAAACTTGATGCAAATTTCGAAAGTTTCTGAATTAGGCTGCCCCAACAAAATTCTCAGACCCTTCACTTGGCACTCTTGTTGTGTTGACATACCATTTGCTGGCTGTTATCTATTACTGGAAATTACAAATAAACTAGAAATAATAAAAGGTTGTTTTGGCGCTCGTGGTAGTTATTGTAGTAATAATTGCTCCAGACCATGCAGTACTGAATTGTCTGGTCGATTCAATTGACTTGGAAAACAATGAAAGGGGAACCGTTTATATTCTGTATCCACAAGTATGCGGAATTCGTTATTTAACTGGGATTAATCGCATTCAGTAGTATCAATATTCATGTTGTGGTACAGTACGTGCAGAGTGTATTATCACTAAATCACCCACTGAGTGGAGATTCCACCCGAGCAATAATTGCAAATTTGTTGCAAAGCATAACCAGCACCAGCAAAGTTTCATCCAATGGACCTCCGGATTAAACCCGGAGGTCCATTAGCTGAAACATTGTTTGTATTTTCTGTCGATATATACAAAATTTAAAAGTTATAGCTTGGGTGATAACTCCACTCCGCAGGTGATTTAGTTACAATCCACTCTCCACATACTGTATGTAACCTTCAAACTCAGAAGTACATTTTTGTTATGATACGTCCACCTTTGATTATATTAGATGAGATGTCTGTGAATACCCCCCCCCCCCCCCCCCACTCCAATTCGCGATATGTCTGTAGCATATATTTAAGCATCCTGCTTTGTTATATATTGTATGGAAGGGTGGGGTAGTTTTCCAAGTTTTTTTAGAATGGTGATCATAACCCCATCACCTATGTAGCCACCCCCACCCCCTCTTCCAATAAGCTTGAAATTCTTTAAAAAATAACTTTTGAGAACCACCATTGACAACACTTGGAGATGAGGCCGTAGCAGTTCTTTCAAAATTACCTCAGCAAAGGCGTTTTGTCTCAAGTCGAGTTTAGTGCCGGGACAATTCATCCAAAAAGCTGATCTTTTGGGCGAGGGTTGTTTGTGTGTGGGAGGGGTGCCCTTTCAAGTGCTTTCAAAGGTAAATATTAACCACTATAGCCTGGAACCCTGCCCAATAAACATGAAATTATTTTATGCTAATTCCTTGTAAATCACGAGTCACGATGCTTTGAGATGTGGTATTTACCTTCTTTTAGTGAGAGAGATTGAACTTTGTTCACAGAATGTTTTTTGTTTATATTCCAATACGAAGAGATTGAAAGATATGTCCACAAAATTACCGTGGTTTATGGACATTTTCTCGAATGCTTGTGCTTGCGCAAAAACAGAGAGTTTTCTTGTTTTTTCATGGACAAGAAAATGGTTCCCTTGATGCGATTCTATATAACATTACCTCCCCTTAATTTGGTAAAGCTGTTCAGGCATTTTACACTGAGATAGATGGGAACTTCATATAAAAACTTATTGTTTTTAATATTCGTGTATTTTTATAATCGATGTGCGCATCATTTCACAAACTACAGTTCTTTTCCTGTGGCGTAGTATAAGCAAATAAAAACTATCTTGTTACACATTTTTTCCCAATCAATTTGAACATTGAACTATTGTTCCCAGTAGAAACCCATTTAAAAAAAGAGAAAATTGCGTTTTCAGACCCATTTGGTGATCTATAACTTTTTTTATATTCATTGTGTCAGCAGTGTGCGCATCGAGGCATAACATACAGACATTGTTCTTTTCAATAATCTAAAAGTCTGTCAGATGTGGTTTTCGAGTTTTTTTCTCTGATGAAATAAATCTTCCAAATTGCTATGAAAACAGTAATCTCAAGGGAGATCATTTTCACGTAAGATATTATTTTAATTAATATTGTTGGGTATGTTTAAATTGGTGTGTTTGCAACTGAAACACAAAATAAAGAACTTCCTGATTCATGTTTGACACTGTAAACACTAACGCTCAGACAGGATGGATAAGACAGGAGAAGGAGCTAATGGAGAATGACGCTATGGAGACCCAAGATCTAAAAGGGGTGGGACTGAATCAGAGGCAAGCCAGAAAATAAGCAGGCTGTCAACTGCAAAATGAGGTTCACAGAGAGTTACTTTAGTGATGCTACCCTGCATAGCAGTGTAGCATCACTAAATTTACCCTCTGCGAACCTCAATCTGAATCAGGGGCTCAAAACTAAACAGAAGATAAATTGGCCCAGTGTGTGGGATAGCATCCCCAAATTCACCCTCTGGGGACCTCATTCTGCAAATGTCAGACTGCTTATTTTCAGGCTTGAGCAGAGGAGTTGCTTTATTGGGGAAGGCTGCTCGAGGATTGCAATGGAGGCAAGTGACCTGGAATTAGGACCAAGGGGTCTTTAGACGGATTATATAAAAGAGATGCTCCAGATTTTGAGGAGTACCTCAATGGGTGGTTCGGGGAGGGAGAATCTAGAGTCACTAGAGTTGAGGGGAAGAGTTGGGAAGGACGAGGAAAGAGCGTACCAAATATGTACCTTAGGTGAAACGGAAATCCTGGAACATTTCATTTTAAAATGGCTGCTTGTGAATCTAATGGGAAAATGGGATAGAAACATGAAGAATAGGTGGATAGAGAATGACATTACGGAAAGGGTCAGTTTTATAGTTGGAGAGCTCGAGAAAGCGCCAATGGAGGAAATTATGAAACAGTTCTTGACTGAACGCTGAGAGATTAGTAGGGAGGGTGGGGAGGAATAAATCCACGAGAGACGAGGCAGATGAAGGTCTCCTCTTCAATGGACCGCGACAAATCAGCGGAAAACCTAAGAATTAATTAATTAATTCAGCAAAATGTGTTTAAGGTCCCGCTCCACAATCAGACATTTCCAAAAACGAAACGTCATCCACTCTTTCAAATGCAAATATTGTCAACAATGCTTTCCTATTCCATGTCATGTATTACATTTTTTAAATCCACCAGATGCAAACAACACCCTCTAACAACAATTTAATAAACAAACTTTATATGGGAAAAATAAACCACTGGCGGATGAAAGGCTTCGGCCTTAAAAACTGCATGAAAAAAAACGAACAAATATCAGATTTCGTCGCATGAGTGCTAGAATGTCCTATGTCCCCTAGGGGACATAGGACATTCTAGCACTCTGGCGACGATTTTCCGAAGCCATTGTTTCTCATAATTCTCATAGTACAGGAAAAAGGTGTCGCTTATTCCTGTCACCCCCCCCCCCCATCCCCCCACCTCCGCCTCCAACTGAATCGTGCTTTAAAATTCATACCACGATTAATTACTCTTGAATTCAGTGAATGTAGCTAATATTAGAAAAAATATCTCTTTCAGTGTCCCGTTTATTCTCTTGCATAACGCTAGTTTGTTTCAAAGCATTTCATTCACTCCATGACGCAAATCAGATACGTAACAGCCAATCAGATGCCTTTTTACATAGAGTTTTTACACTGACAGTACGGCCGCCGTGTACTGGTTACTTTCCATAGGTGGGTAATATTTTCACAGACGCAATAATAATAGGTTTCAAACATTAATTATAGGAATAATCATTGATAATTTAATTAATGAAGCACGGGGACAACCCGGTGCTTCATTAATTAAAATATCGATGATTTTTATTACCTGCTAAGCGCATGCGTGGACCTAATTGCCCATGCGTGAATTACGACCAGTCCCACCCACGACGGCTTTGCTGCAGGACGGATTCCATGTGTGGTGTATCTATCACATTTCTTAATGACTGTATTGAATCGAGTATGGTAATACAAACAACAATCGTGATATGCTATCGTGGTACGATATATTACATACTTAACAGATCCTTGGCAAAATGTGGAGTGCGGTTGAACCGTTTGTCTGCTAATCGCTGTATTGTTAGGCTTTTCCCTCTGGAAAAGACTATTGTTTTTCTACGGATTATTATTTTTTTTTTTGGGGGGGGGGGGGTTTTGGGGTTTTTTTTTTTTTTTTTTTTTTTTTTTTTTTTTTTTTTCCACACATTTTGTCCGTACGATTCAGAAGCCATTTTCGAACCGATCTTCACGAAATTTTGCACACGCATAGAGGGGCACAAAATCTAAAAATGTACCCAAGCGGAATTTTCGATTTAACCCTTATTTTCTCAGAATTGGCAAACAACTGCCAAAATTGGGGTTTATCGGCACTTTCTCGAAACACGTCTTGTAGATTTTTTTTATACATTCGTCATTGCTAGACCTGTCTGTGACACGCCCTTTGATACACACGACATATCAGGCGATGCATATGGTAACCCTCCACAGGCTGCCAAACATCGAAATTTTGATGAAATAGGCCAGTTTCAGGCCCCCACCGCACCCAAACAATACACGAGAGATAAATATAACTTTCTTTGCTGGGAGTGGAATTCACCGAGGATCATTTTTGTCAGTAATAAGGGTGTTCAAAAAACCAAGCGTTAACCCATTTTGGGCTGGTTAAACAGCAATACCCCCATAAAGCTCAAAAATTTGTATTTTCCATGGATTTCTCTAAACGAGTCTTGTAGATTTTCAAGAAAAATCTGTCACTCCCAGGCCTTGGTGTGACAATAGAAGCTGCATGGACAAAATACTGCGGTGAGCATTTGTTAACCCTCCACGAGCTGCTAAAAGTCAAAATTGTGATAAAATGGGCTGTTTTTGGACGCCAACAGCACCCAATGGGTACGCCTCAAAGAAACGTGCTTTCTTTTATCGAGCGCACAATCTATACGCAAACATTTTTGTAAGTAGTAAGGGTATTCAAAAGTCGAAGTCTTAACCCATTTTGGACAGGCTAAAGAGAGAGACCCCTTAAAATCTTAAAATTCCCATTTTCTGTGGATTTCTCTAAAAACATCCTGTAGGTTTTCAAGAAAAATTGACTACTCGCAGTTCTTTGTGTGATATTTCAAGTTGCATGGACAAAATATTCCGGTGAGCGTTTATTAACCCTCTAGAGGCTGCCAAGCATCGTAATTTTGTTGAAATGGGATGTTTTCAGGCACGCACATCACCCAACGTGTACCTGAGAAATGAACATAATCTCCTTTGTTGGAAGTGGAATTCACCAAAGACCATTTTTGTAAGTAATAAGGGTATTCAAAAAATCAATCGTTAACCCATTTTGTGGTTGTTAATAGTGATACCCATCAAAGGCTTAAAAATTTATGTTTTCCCTGGATTTCTTCACAAACATCTGGTAGGGTTTTCAAGAGAAAATGGCCATTGATAGGTCATGGTGTCACATTACCAATTGATTGGATAAATTATTCCGGTAAGCATTTGTTAACCCTCCATGGGCTGCTAAATGTCAAAATTTTGAAAAAATAGTCTGTTTTTGAACAACAACAACATCAAATGGGAATACAACAGAGAAACGTAACTTCTTTTACCGGGCGCAAAACTGACAGTGAAACATTTTTGTAAGTAGTAAATGTATTCAAAAATCGAGGTCTTAACCCATTTTTAACTGGTTAAGGAGATATACCCCTTAAAAGCTTAAAATTCCAGTTTTCTGTGGATTTCTCAAAAAAAAAAAATTCAAGAGCAATTAACCATTCGCAGGTCTTCGAGTGACATTACAAGTTGCATGAACAAAATGTTCCGGTAACCATTTGTTAACCCCCCAGAGGCTGCCAAGCATTGACATTTGGAGAAAATGGGCTGTTCTTGGGCAACCATAACACCAAATGTGTACCTACGAGATAAACATAACCTCCTTCATTGGAAGTGGAATTCACCGTCGATCATTTTTGTAAGTAATGAAGATATTCACAAAACCAAGCATTAACCCTTTAGAGCTGGTTAAAGAGAGACACCCCTCAAAAGGTTAAAAATTCATGTTATCTGAGGATTTCTTTAAAAACATCCCGTAGATTTTCAGGAAAAAATGGCCATTCTCATATCTTAGTGTAACATTACAAGTTGCATGTACAGAATATTCCTGTAAACATTTGTTAACCCTATGCAGGTTCTCAAACATCAAAATGTTGATAAAATAGGCTGTGTTTGCGTACCCACAGCACCTGAAGTTGGGAGGAGAGATCAAAATAAGTGGAAGTAGAATTCACTGAGAATTATTTTTGGAAGTAATAAGAGTATTCCAAAAACAACACTTATCCCGTTTTGGGCTGGAAAAACAATGATACCCATCAAAAGCTTAAAATTCCTGTTCTCCCTGGATTTCTCTGAAAACATCTTGTAGATTTTAAAGAAAAAATAGCCATTCACAGTTCTTGGTGTGACATTACAAGTTGCATGAATAAATATTCCTGTTGGCACTTGTTAACCCTATACAAGCTGCCAGACATCAATATTTTGGATACATTTGAGATAAAATGGACCATTTTTAAATTGACACAGCACTCAGTGAGTATGTGTCAAACAAACATAACTCCTTTTGTCGGTCATTGACTTGTTGGACGACGATATTGACCTTAACTCACTCCACCGTTAATGATGGTTTTTACCTAAACAATTTTTTATCAAACTGTGTCATTTGAGACTACTATCTTCACTTTTCTCATAACATCAATAAAGGAACTTCAGTGAGGCAGTTAAAAACAATTCATCAGACACTGTGGGGTCATGAAAAATCATGGAATCTCATCGGGAAAAGCCATGATTCTCTAGAATCATAAAGTCTAGTTTTGAATTGATATTTTCCCCCGCTCACGGGAAAATAAAAATAATTAACAGAACGCTATTTGTAAATCATTTATTGAATTCTTTTTATGAAGCGACCAGTGCTTAACACACATTAATGGCACGCTGGAATATAAATGGTTTGGGGAGTACAAAACGATATTGTTATTCCAGAATAACAATATCATTTTGTGCCCCCCAAACCATTTATCGGTATTTTATAATTGGAAACTTAGTCAAAGCGAATCGGTCAACTACGCCGTTTCATTTCCGATGCATTTTAATTCTCAATCTATAACACAATTAGCCACCCGAGTCTCAGGCAACGATTGATATCAAGGACGATTTATCGCATTTTATATTTGTTTAACTGTTCTCGTGTACTGACTAACTTAAGGTGAATGTAAACAGAAACTATTTGGCGAAAAGCGTCATGGTTAAAATCTCTGTGTTGATAGTTTATGGCGCATTTTTGGTGCACGTGTACATGTCAGTCGCAGTTGATTGGGCGTAATCCACGCGGGACAGTCATGTCTACGCATGCGTTTTCCAAGTAATAAAAATCATCATCAGCAAACCTTTAATTAATGAAGCACCGGGTTCTACCCGGTGCTTCATTAATTAAATTTTTGATGATTATTCCTGTAATTAGTGTTTGGAATCTAATATTATTGCATCCGTGGAAATATTGCCCACGCGTGGAAAGTGACCACTCCACGGACGCCGCACTGTATTGTATATCATAAATAAGATATACCCAGATCTCTAAAAATATTTTATAATTTAAATATTTAATAAACTCACTTTTAAAGATTTTTTTTCTAGGCATTTATTCTCCAAGTCGTGAGGCAAAACCTCTACAAAATCAATGTTAATAGGTCTCTCTTTTTGCGGTATATGTGAGAGCCGAGGCCCGGAATTTTAATATATTGCGTCATCGAAGAAATAAGATCAAAAGTTTGGTAAATATTTTAATGAAGCTGATATAAATAAAGATAGTTATCTTGATGCATGCTGGGATATGAGATTTTTTCAAAAAGTATGGTGGGCAATACCTGTCATTGATGTTATCCAGAATGTGGGGAGCGCGGTGGCTCAGTAGGAAGAGGTGCAGGCTGCAAGCCGAAAGGTCTTCGGTTCGAATCCCAACTCCGGCAGCCGCGTTGGGCAAGGCACTTAATCTGAGGGCACGGTGGCGCTCTGTTCTAAGGCGTACTGCACGTCGATGGTGCACCTGTCTTCAACCTGTCCTAACCATATTGTTTGGAGTTAGAACATTGGGGAGTCTGACGGTTGCTCGCCGTTGCTTGGTGGTTCTCTCCTGGTACTGCGGCTTCCTCCACCCGTAAAACTGTCCGACACGAGGTGACCCTGGCTGTCGAAAGTTTCGTTAAACCCCAGTAAATAAATATATCCACTTTTGGTGGGCCCAAATACGAAAACCACCACTGAAGTACAGCAATTTCATGGATGACCGGATCCCTGTTGTTTGAGACACCTCAGTAGCTATACTACTCAAAGTTTGCTAAGCACCAATTATATCCAACTACCTGTTTTACGTGTTAGTTGAAATATTGCGATGAAAAGTGTATATATATTTTATTTAATTATATCTTTGACGGTTTAAGTACAGAAAGTAATATTTTATTTGTGTTTGACATTATTTTTTAGCTTTTGAATACGATATCACTGGTTAAAGAGAAAATTGTTCAACTTGCCAAAAAGTTGACGGAGCTATCTGGTATGGGTTCAGTGTCGAGTATGAGACCCATTACTGTTAATTACAGCTTGACAACTTCTTCTCATGCTCCCAGTCAGGTTCCTAGTGGTCCTTTCTGAGATGTTGTTCCATTGTTGGACCAGCATGGCACCAAGCTCCTAAACACTCTTCAGCTGGACTGGACGGACTGACATTGCAAACTGCAACTCATTCCAAACATATTCGATTGGATTGAGGTCAGGGGGTATTGCTGGCCAGTCCATACGCTCAATCCCCTCCCTCTGACGGTACTCCCAGACAGCATGGGCAACATGAGGACGGGCAGTATCGTCCATCAGAATGAAGCTATGTCCCACTGCACCTGCATACAATCTGACGTGGACATCCAGGATCTCAACAATATGCCGCTATGCAGTCAGTGTACCACGTTCAAAGACACAGGGCTCTGTACGTCCATCCTTGCTGATGCCACCCAGACCATGATTGATCCTCCACCATGTCGGTCATGTTTAGCAATGTTGGCTGTATGACATCGCTCTCATGGTCTTCTCCATACCCTAGAACGCCTATCTGTGTGGTCTAGGCATTACCTTGACTCATCCCTAAAAAGGACAGGTCGCCAATCTTCTCTGGTCCATTCAACGTGATCCATGGCCCATTCATATCGTGCCTGGCGGTGGTTCTGGGACAGCGGAATGCGAATACATGTCTTCTCGGCCGGAGACCAGATTCGTACAATCTTGCTTGGATAGTCTGCGTCGAAACACTTACCCCTGATGCATTCAGAAGGTCACTGCGAAGCGGGGTTGCTGTGGTACTGTGCCAGCAGCTGGAGATGGTCATTCTTAACCGTTTACCCATTGCTTGTAGCAGACGATACTTACAAAATAAATTCATGAATTACTAAACTTTCAATTTTTGTCTCAAAAACATAGTTTATGACCGCTCATTGGAACGAGCTCAACGAGATCGTTCCAATGAGGGGTCATAAGCTATGTTTTTCAGACAAAAATTAAAAACATAATAAATTTGAATGGAGATAATTGTATATAGGCCTAGTCGGTTTTGTTTGTTATTTTGTGTAAAGGGTTCATGCTGTAAATCATCCACGGTATGGCAATTATTCAGATATATATTTGCACAAGTGATTAATCGGTTAACGAAGATTAATCCACGTGATTAATCGATCAAGAAAACCCCTTAACCGTTTCAGCTCTAGTAAACCGCTTCCAGTTAAAATCTCATTATCTGACATCGCACAGATTGTTTTAATCCCCCAACCGTAGGCGTAGATTGTAACAAGTCCAACAAATTGAGATAATCTACTAATCTACTTTACAACCCACATTACATTACAAGATTTTTTTCCTTTTCTTAAGAGAAAAAGAACAGTGATTTCAAAAGCTGGCAGAGTATTTCCACCAGATACGAGTCCCGATTCGGTCAGAATTCTCGGTCTGCTGTTGTGCCAACCATCCCTTAGTTTGCCGTCAAAAAGGAAGGTGAAAACATTTCAAGTTAGACACTATATTCATGTGTGTCGCATGGCTCGGTCTTGAGTCTACAATATTTTATCGAAGGAATCTTTCTCCACTTGTATAACTATATTGCGACCAGCCTGGGGCCAATACTCTAAAACTTTTTCAAGCGTATTTTCCAAAATTGTATTTTCTGCCAATGTATATAAATGACTGAAATTGATCATTAGCGGTTTAAAAGAAGTGAGAATTTACTTACAGGTAAATTTTTTGAAACGCTAATGATTTCTTTCAGTTCTTAATTGTCACAGACAGAAAATACAATTTATGAAAATACAATTGTAAACGTTTTATAGTACTGACCCAGGCTGATCACAAGTCCATCGTTATCCAATCAAGAGAGACCACTTTTGCGATAATAATAATAATAATAACACTTTGGCCGGCCGCTGATTTGTCGCGATTCTCGAACGAGAAGGTCTTGGTTACCCCTGTACTCCCAACTGCCTCCCCGTTCCCATTCTTCCCAATCTCTCCGATTAGCATATTAACCCCGTCCTTTGAGCCTCCCACTAACCACATGTCCTTCATTATCTCATCCCACTTCCCCATTACACTCTCAGTGAATCTTATTCTTTTAGACTGGTATTTTGGGCATTCTAGAAGAAAGTGGTCCAGGGTCTCCACCACGCCCAAATTACACATCTAGCACTCCTTTTCGCTGTTTCCCCAATTTTTCCCCTCAGCTCCAGGGAAAACGACCTCAGCTTGAACAACAGTGACCCCCTAAAGGTGCCATCAAGGTACTCTTCAAAACCAGGCTTCTCTTTATCACGCAGGCCATCCAAAGATCTCTTTGATTTGACCCCCCTCTCTCCAATTAAGGTTACCATCCTCCGTGACCTTTCATCATACTTTATCGGTCGCACTCATTTGGAATTATCTCGCTTCGATTAGATTTTTGAAAAACATGCAATACCGTGAGTCATATTCCATCACGTTGACGAGAAATGAAATGAAATTTATTTTGCAGTATACGTTTATATGAAGTATAATAAACAACTTGCAGAAATGTACAGAAATAAATGTAAAACTGCATGGAAACAGCATAGCCCTGGGGGTGTCTCCCTGCCATTCCCATATTAAAAGATAATTAGTCCTGACATCAAAATTGTAAACAATTTGCATCCTTACGGGATTCATGAGGGGAACTTTTAATACATAATTACTTAACCCCTAGCCCAGCGCAAACAGAACACTGTTTTCACAAGAAACACTCTTAGATAGGATTTCCATTTATTTTCTTGTCAGTCCTTTGACTTTCAATTCTAGCCCCAGGGACAATGACATGGCACTCAGTGGAATGACTAAATGAGCTTACTCCAGTGATAAACCATGGGCCCCGTTCCGGAGGCAAGAACAGAAACGAATAATACCCTACAGTGCGATCTTTGCGAACAGTGCAGGCCAGACACGACTATTGCGCTAGCTAAGGGGCCAAAGTATTGCAGAAATTGCATTACAGTAATTGCTCAACAATTTAATGGTCTAATCATCAAAGCCTAGATTCTGGAGTGTTGAAGAGATCCAGACGAAATGGAAGTACAATCGGGGCAGAAAGGGTTATTACAAGAGACATCTGAATGGTATGAATTTAGAGCCTTGTCTATTATCGCCTTCTTAAATTGGCATCTATTGAGACGCTGAACTGATGGTTCAGTGTCATTCCAAATCCGCGGGAAAGAATGGAACGGGAGTTCGGCCGAGAAGCAACTTCTGGGCTTTCGTGTGCGTATATTGCCAGACTGTCTAGTATTCATGCCAGATGGGTTTGTATAAATTTCAAATGTGTTATCGAAGGACTCGGGTAGTTTATTATTAAACCAATCATGCATAAACAGGAGACTGTGTAGTGTATAAAGGTCTCTGAATTTTAGTATACCACAGCTTTTGAAAAGGGGTCGGTGTGTGAAGTATAGGATCGTTTCGTTATCGCTCGAATAGCTTTTTTTTGCAGACCGAGGATCCTATTTGTGGCTGCAGCGTGTCCCCACACTTGTATCCCATAAATTAAATGACTTTGGGTCAGAGAGACGTACAATAATCGTAGAGCTACTCGAGGAAGGAATTTTTTAGCCCGATTTATGGCAAAAGTAGCCCTGGCTATTTTCAAGCATACGGTGGAGATGTACTGCTTGAATTTGAGATGTTCATCCATATGAATACCGAGAAACTTAATTGTCGTTTCCTCTTGATGGTTACCCACTAGTGTAATATTCGTATTATTCAATGATATGCTCTTGCCTATCGCACTATATGGATCATTTTGGGGGTGGAATAACATGAATTTGGTTTTAGAAGCGGTTTAGAACCAATTTATTCGCAGAGCACCACTCACTTATGCTATATAACTCAGAGTTCGTATTTTCTATAAGAGTATCGACGCTATTGCCAGCTGCATGCGCTGTTGTGTCATCTGCGAACGACAAGACTTTTAACAAAGTCGATTTGCTGATGTCGTTAGTATATAGTACAAATAAAATGGGCCCGAGGTTAGAACCCTGGGGTACACCTGTGGTGATCTTTCTGCTGTCAGATACCTCATTATGGAAAGAAACAGACTGGCTTCTTTCTGTTAGATGATCCTTAAAGCAGGAATTAGCTAACCCTGGAATGCCATAATATTCCAGTTTCTTTAGAAGAATGTTATGGTCAATGCTATCGAAAGCTTTCGCAAAATCTAGGAAAATCGAAAGAGTGCAATCTTTCGTTGTTTTATCGTTTGCTTCAGCAACATTATTTATTAGGTGAAGTATAGGATGTATGGTTGAATGATGCTTTCTAAACCCAAATTGATACTGCTATACAGTCTTTTGGTCATCTAAGAAACTGGATATGCGAGAATACATACATTTTTCAAGTACTTTTGAGAATGCCGGAAGAATACTAATGGGTCGGTAGTTATTGAATACATGGGGATCGCCGGATTTGAAAATAGGTATAATTTTGGCTATCTTCATTTTACTTGGCACTATACCAGTAGAGAACGAGAGGTAAATTATGTGAGTTAGCGGATTAGCCACCTCGAAGATGATTTCTTTTAAAGGCTCAGTCGACAAGTTACGAGACCAGATCTGTCAGAACAAACATGACGCCTGGGCGCTACAGTGAGCTAATTTGAAAAACATTGACTCTTTGACGAAACCGAAGTTTTCTTTATGCAAAACCTAGGCTCTACAGGAGCTAATTTGAAAAACATTGACTCTTTGACGAAACCGAAGTTTTCTTTATGCAAAAAGACCCTAATGTCTCAAATATCTCTGGTATGAAAGCGCTCGTTGTAACATAAAGTATATGACAAACCAGTAGTTATGTATACGAAAAAATGTCGTGTATTATTATTATTTTAAAGAATTACTTTCTGTAACAGGAGGAAAGATAAGTGCGGGAGCTGAGGTTCGAACCGTCGACCCCTAGCACACAAAGCAACGATTTAACACGAGACTAAGAGATCCGGGCCAATTAGACTGATTGGTAAATGGCCTTTATACCTCGACCGCTATACTATTCCCCCCTTCTTTGAGATTCACCCATCGTGAATCTCACCCCAGATTCCACCTCAGAGCGGTTTAAACATCCACCGTGCTTTACCACAGCATCCACAACGCCACTGACTGCTGAGGATCGGACCAGCCCCCAAATGTAACAGAAGGAGAGATAAATGTGGGAGCCAGGGTTCGAACCGTCGATCTCTAGCACACAAAGCGACCGATTTACATGAAACTAAGAGATCCGGACCAACCAGGGTGGTTGGTAAATCGCCTTTAGACCTCGACCGCTAGACTTTCTTTAAACGAAAGTAATTCTTTAAAATAATATTAATAATAAAGGAGCGTTTTTATTTTCATCATTATTGTTTTAAAGAAGTGTATTGAGTTAGGAAGGGGTAACTGTATTGTGTCCTTGGGCAAAGCACTTAATTCCGATTGCCCACGTGGAGGTACGATGGTGCTGTGTATTAACGCGTAATGCACGTCCTGCTAAACCTGCTTGTGTGAAGTTGGGGAGTCTAACAGTTGCTCGCCGTTGCTCGGCGGTTCTCTCCGGGTACTCCGGCTTCCTCTACCCGTAAAACTGTCCCGACACGAGGTGACCCTGGCTGTCGAAAGGGTCGTTAAACTCCAATAAACTGATAAATATTGAGTTGGCTTTCAAGTTCGTACCGACATTAAACGGAACGGGAACACTGGAGGAAAACTTGAACTCTCACTCCACTATGTCGGAAAATTTTGAGACTCTTAATCCGGGCCCGAATGAGAGTGGTAGTTATATAATAAATATGGTATTTACATCTCAACTTTTTTACGATAGGTATTTTATCTCTTGAAGATGGTTGAAGTCATATTTTTTATAATTTCCAAACAGTACCTCGCCCATTGTGTTTTTGTGACGTTATGTTAAATCAATTATTTTCATTCCAAGTCCTTGGCACAATTCAAAAAATAATATCTGATAACAGTGTTTTTGTCGATCCTCTACAGAATCGATACAAAAAAGGTGTTATCAAACATCATTTTATCGATTACTCAGAATGCGCTGAAAAGAATGGGCGCGTTTCTCTTTAACCCATTGATCTACCGAGTAGGTCCTAGCGAACGTTGGAGATTTGATTCGTTTATCGATTCGGTTAGAAACCATACTGATTATCCGAAAAAATCGAATCCCGGACTTTTGGATTTCGTACATAGAAGATAGGGAATGAGAGTTTTTCTCATATAATATTTATGAAACGAGTCTAAGAATTTTCCGTTTTGGCGAGCCTCTGGCGAGCCCAAACGAAAAATTCGGACGAGTTTCATAAATATTATATGAGTAAAACACTCATTTCATATTCTATTCATCATATGACACACACACGCACAAATTAGCCACTCAGTATGACTTTTTAACCCATCACCTAACTTGAGTTGCAGACAGCTCTTGGAAAAAACATTCTCGTTTTACTAATTTTTTTCATTTTTTGCTTCCAAAACATAGGTTATGCCCCCTCATTGGAACGAGCTCGTCGAGCTCGTTCCAATGAGGGGTCTTAACCTATGTTTTGGAAGCAAAAAGTGAAAATATAAAAAAAATGAATGGTGTTTTTCTTGTAGGTAAAAGATTAATACAATATAACCCACCCTAAAGAGGACAGATAACGTAAATTCTCCCTACTGAAATTATGCAAATGTCACCCAGTTGTATTTTGTTTAGCCAATCAAATTGTCCAGTTTTGAAATTGACCAATGAAAGCTCCCAACTTTAATTATGCAAATTATGAAAATGTGGCCCAGTTTTATATTGTTCAGCCAATCAAATTGTCTAGTTTTGAAACTGACCAATGAAATTGACGGAAGACGTTATTTATCACTGATTAATATGAAAACAAAATATCAAATGTTTTAAAGTGAACAAAACGGTACGAGTCATATGATAAATTTGTTTATTGTCCACTTTCCGAAAATGACAACTCATACTACAGTTTTCGAAGAAACTTGACTTGCAGTATTCACTCTTACTAGATAACACGAATGTAGTCAAAATATTTCTAAAAATGTCACTTAGAGCGATCGAGTAGATTACATCAACTCAAGTTTGCACAATATATCCCCCTTGCGTGGAAGAGGAGCCATAGGCAATGCTAAAGCATATATGGATTTTTGTTCGACCACCTAGGTGATACCCGGACAATTTTCGTTTTAATCTAATCCCGTTGCTAAGATAGTTGCGGAATTCGCTTCTGGAATATATAAGAACAGAAAAATCCAAACCTCATTGCGGTAGTGACCCATTCAAAGCGATAGCTTCAAGCAAATTGAAGGTCAGCGCGTCAGTATCCCGTTCTATAATGTTCCTATATTAATATTAATGAAAGTATATTAAACATCGGGTTCAGGCGCTGGTGTCATGCAACATTTCTACACGGAATACCATTGGTTGCCATATAAACAAATTGCTCCACGTTGCAGAAACAAACGATAGATCCATCTACTTGTACTCGTGGTTCGATGGAACCAACTACTCTACACACATATTGATACCGGGTTCACGTGGGAGATCGACAACACTTGTAAGACGGCCATGGGATCGTAATAATCGGAAAGTTTATTCAACACTTGTAAGACGGTCATGGGATCGTAATAATCGGAAAGTCTATTCAATTTGGAGCGGGGGGGGGGGGGGTCGCTCTGTGGTAGACTGCTGGATTTCTATGCCAGAGGTCCCGAGTTCGATCTCCGTCCGGGACGACCCGCGTTGTGTCCTTGGCAAGGCACTTTATCCCTGTTGCCTGCATGGGGGCACGATAGCGACGTGTTCTAAGGCGTTTTGCATGTCCATGGTGCACATGTCTTCAACCGATGTAATCCTGCTTGATTAATTGTTGGACAGAAATCAGAGAGATCTGTTCAACAACTAAACGGATGACAGAGATACAATTGTGTTACAAAGTTTATTATACGTCCTCACATACAAGCATTTATCTCACAATAAGTGTGCTCTGGGTGCGTAATTACCATAATACGGCGTATATTAGGGGGTGAGAGCGTGATACAAAATCTTGCAATTGTAGTATATATGTGCGTACTTGGTTATGATTTGTTTACGTTACTATTTATAGACAAACTTTTGAAAAGTGTTTGCGAGGGCCTCTGTGCGTTTCTGTATTCGAAATAAGAAAAAGAGAAAAAGTACAATTATAAACTCTTTGAACCCTGGTAGTATATTCCATGTCAGTTTAGTCACAGGGAGCGTGATGCTCAGTGGTAGACTGTTGGACTTCTATGCTAGAGGTCCCGAGTTCGATCCCCGTCCGAGACGACCCGTGTTGTGTCCTTGGGCAAGGCATTTTATCCCGGTTGCCTACATGGGGGCACGACGACGCCGTGTACTAAGGCTTGCTGCACGTCGATGGTGCAGATGTCTTCAACCGCTGTAACCCTGCTTGAGCGGAGCTTGAACAGAGTTCGAATGTTTAGGAGCTGACAGTTTCTCGCCGATGCTCGGTGGTTCTCTCCGTGTAGTCCGTCTTCCTCCACCTGTAAAACTATCACGGTCACGATTAGCCATTGTGCATAAGTATGTGACCTTAAACCCCAATAAATAAATAAATAAAAATAAATAAATAAATAACTAAATAAATAAATAAATAGTTCAGTGATAGCAGTTGGAAGAATCAACATTCATTATTTGGAGGGCAGACCAAGTAATAATATTTTCAACGTGCAGCCATGTTAAAAATATTGATTGGTCAACTCCATGCATACACTTGGCAGCCATCCTACTTAATGAAATTATGACGCATCATGTACCTGTTACGGAAAAGGGGTATTTCGGGTTTAAAGGGTTAAATTATGGAAACCCCATTGCTTTGATGCTTTTGTGTGTGAATCACTGGAAGCATTCAAGTTGAAACAACACGCAGTTATACTGTTACAGCGCGCAGTCGCTTTTCGGAATGTTGAACAAACGAGTTCAAGGTAGCCGTACATAGTTTCGACCGAAACTACAAGCATTTTATGAGTCTGAAAATAAAATTTGAAGTTAAAATGCTAGTTAATGAAATTATTGTTATGTTCATGTAATAGATTTATCTGTCTGTCTGTCTGTCTGTCTGTCTGTCTGTCTGTCTGTCTGTCTCTCTCTCTCTCTCTCTCTCTCTCTCTCTCTCTCTCTCTCTCTCTCTCTCTCTCTCTCTCTCTCTCCCCCCCTCCCCCTAAGGCAAGATCTCGACTCGTCGAGAAGAAAAGGTTAAAACACACGTATTCTTGTCTATCAGAAATAGCGTGAGTCGAAGACGAGCCCTTGTTTCTGATAGAAAAGAAAAGAAAACGCGTGCACTGACCGACTTAGTGTACAAAGGGATATTGTGTTTAAAACAACAGGTCTCTGTTCCTCACTTATTTTGCAAGTATCGTCTGTATCCGCAATGAGTAAAGGGTTAAGAATGACCATTTCCAGCTACTGATACAGTATGATGATCATGCAAGTAAACAAGTTTGTCAGTAAGTAACTTGCATGCTTTACTCTGTCTCATATAATTGATGTGAATCAATGTGACAATGTCTGCCTGTTTTTGGAGCAAGTTTGTTCCTTTTTTAACCCATATAACACAGTAGTTCAAAAGTAACGTTTTAATCGATCAATTACTTTTTGGATCGATCAAGATGTTGATCATTGATTAATCAATTAATCTGTTAACCGTTTCAGCTCTAAACTACAACTGAACTAATGACTGTCGAAGACAGTCTACACTTGCCAATGGTGGCAGTGAAACGGTTCAATACTGAATCAATATCCGGTGACCAATAATACTCAAGTGGCAGATCGTACAAACCTAAAGAAAATAACTCCAACAGACCGCCCGTCGGGCCATAGACTGGGTCTCGGCGGGCTTCTTGGTTCTTCGTCTTCTTCTTCTTCCACCACCTTTTAGGCTTCTGGACGTCGGAAAGTACCATTGTACTGCTAACAGGGTTGCAGGTGGTTGGTAAACCCAACATCGTCACTGCGCACCTTCAGCGCGCTAAAACCATCCATCTCCTACAAATTGGGCATCATTCGCCCGAAAAGAGATAGGGCGATCGTCTTTCTCCCACCACCTGTCTATCGAGATACAGCTGGAATTGATACAGATCTATCTTATCCACCCCACATGCTCATCCGCATTTGAATATTATAATGCCCGTTGGACTATTTCATCATTATCTGCATTTCCATTAATATAGCCACGCATCCTTCACCTCACCAGTCGAGGCTGATTGCGCTCCACCAGACGACACGCGAAGTCATCGAAATCAATAATTTAAAAAGTGACGTCAACGGAATGTCAGCTGTTTCAAGTCGCTTCAGTATGTTAACCCTTTGAACTCCGGTGGTATCTTCCATGTCAGTTCAATGGCATCAACTGGAAGAGGCCATATTCAAAAAAAGGGATAGATCAATTAATATTTTCAGCGTGCAGACTCGGGAATGCACGTTAAAATATCGATTGGTCTACCACACACATTCACTTAGCAGCCACCATACTAAATGAAAATATAACGTACCATGTTCGTGGCCCGGCAGATAGGTCTCTCGGCTTCAGAGGATTAACCCTTTACCTAACATGAAAAGAAGACGACACGTGCAAACAAAAATCTTGAATAACTATTTTTTTTATTTTTTGTCTCAAAAACATAGGTTATAATCCCTCTTTGGAACGATCTCGACGAGCTCGTTACAAAGAGGGGTCATAACCTTTAAAAATTAAAAAAATAATGAAAATTGGCGATTGTTGAGAAAAGCGTTGGCTAGTTTTGTGCGTTACGTTGGGTAAAAGGTTAAATTATCAATATCGTGCACTAACGTTCGTTTTCCAAATAAACTGTGTCAAAAAAGAAAGTACAATAGAAACAAATGTGAAAAGAAATGTGAAAGAATGAAATATAATAAGTCAAATGTTGCATGTTTGTGGACAAGAAGTCGTGCAAAGAGTTTAATGGCATGTTGTTGTTGTCCACCCAACCATATACAATTCTGCTACGGATTTCAAAATAGATGATTTTCTTTGTGTTATGTTGTGCTAGAGAGCCTGGGTTATTGAGAAAACACGCTAGTTTTTGTCATCCGATATTTTAAAAAATGTCAAGGTTAACCGAAAATCAGAGGTTGCGTGCCATTGGTATGCATGAGGCTGGCTACCTCCAGATGAGTTCACTGCTGAGTTCGGAGTCACTGTGGCCACTATTTACCGTCTCATTGGAAGGTACAGAACCACTGGAGCTACGGCCGACCGGCCGTGTTCAGGTCGACCAAGAGTTTCGACCCCTACACAAGTCCGACACATCAGGACGTCTCACTTGCGGGATCGCTTCCTTCCGGCGGAAAGGACAGCAGCAATTGCTCCTGGTAAAACTAAAAATAGAATCAGTGCGAAAACTGTCCGCAACAGACTCGCTGAACACGGCATCCGAACTAGGCGTCCATATCACGAACCAATCCCAACCCAACGTCATCGTACCGCCAGACTGGAATGGGTACGTCTGTTCGCTAGATTCAGCAGCGTTGGAGCACAATTCTTTTTAGTGATGAATCACGATTTTGTCTACGGCGCGCGGAGAACGATTTTCTGATGCTTGCTTGCGGGAAAGCGACCGTTTCGGCGGGGGTAGTGTAATGGTTTCCTTGCACCATCGAACGCAGTTGATTTTCATCGATGGTAATCTGAATGGACAGCAATATAGGGACGAAATTCTTTACGCTGTTGTTGTCCCGTTGTTCAACGCTAACATCGGATTGTAGTTATTCTAGCAAGACAATGCCCGATGTCACGTGGCGCGTATCTGTCGTGACTTTCTTGAAGAGCAGAGCATCGAACTTCTTCCCTGGCCCCCACTTTCGCCAGATTTGTCGCCAATCGAGAATCTTTGGGATCAATTGGACCGTCGGGTACGACTTCATGATCTTCAGACGTTAGGCGATGTACGTAATGTTCTAAGGCAGGAGTGGAACGCAATACCACAGGGTGACATGCAGAGACTTATCAGGTCCATGCGCCGTCGATGTCTTGCCATCCAAGCGGCAAATGGTGGACATTCACGTTATTGACTGCATGTGTGAACTTTTCATTTCACCCCATGTCTGAACTGCGACGCCCTGGCGTGAAGCTGGCAACAGTAAGAACATGACATTATGCAAATTCATACAGCTAGACTCGAAAAAATGAACTTACAATAATTTGTTTGGGATTAAAGTCGATAATACTAGAAAAATTGCTCCTCAAAGTTTATTATACTTTCTTTTTGACTCAGTATATATACTTCGGTATGCTCTTTCCATGCATGCAATTCCTTTTTCTCTCCTATTAATCGGTAGAAGACTACGTTTTCATGAAGTGAACAATATTGTGATTTCCGTGACGTCATGAGGGGTGGAGGTGCAAGAAATATTACCCTCAATTGGTGTGGTTGTGGGATGTGAACATCTCGCTCGAGGCGAAAGGTGTTTGGCCCAAACACTTTGCAAGCTCGTGTCTGGGTCAAATATATTACCCCTCGGGTAAGATTTCTCCATTCCATTCCAGCCCACCCCACTCGGGAATAATAATTTTTCTCAGCCCATCTAGATTATTAAAAATATCAGGGGAGTTCACTTGATATGTTCTTGACATTCGTTTGTAAATCCTTCCAGCTATCGTATAAATGAAGTCCGCATAGCAGGGGTTCTGGAGGACAAAAACCAACCGCTTCAGGATAGGAGCAAAAATCTGTTTAAAAATATAGCTACTCAATTTTTGGAGAGTTTTTGACCAGAGACTTCTGGGGAATGACGGTGTCCTGATTCATATAAAATCGGTAAACATTCTCTGAATGGCTTTCGTTCTGTGCATTTAAACAAATGTAAGCTTTCACTTAGTTCAATGAGAATATTTCAGTGCTACAGAAAGAACTTACAAACCGGTCTTGCGTTCAACATGTAGTATTTTCCATTCATAATTTTGTTCTGTTGAACGCTACTTCGGATGAACATAGGAGAGAACATTAAACAATACTATCACCACCCTCGTTTGACCTGAGACATTCACGATGAACTTATAATGCCCGTAAAGACGACGTATTGCTAAATGCGTTCCACTTGAGATTGAGGAAAAGCCAAAGAGCATATGTTATGTTTTCTTCTGAGGCAATAGGTACACCTTCGTGCTGTCGGGGTCATGTTAACTGCACTCATTCATTCGTTCATTTAATTTTTTTGCAAGTTGCAAATAACCTTGTTATTGCAAAACACGAGAAATAGTAAGATTATATTCTTTTCCGTGATTTATCTTTGCCTAATTCGGATAATCTTCAGATTTTTCAAGCTTTCCAAGACTATATTTTAGAACCCCGAAGTCTGTCTGTCTGTCTCTGTCTGTCTGTCTGTCTGAGAGAGAGACAGGGAGAGAGAGAGAGAGAGAGACAGAGACAGAGAGACAGAGAGACAGAGACAGAGACAGAGAGGCAGAGAGAGAGACAGACAGATAGAGAGACATAGAGACACAGAGACAGAGAGAGAGAGAGAGAGAGACAGACAGACAGCCAGAGAGATAGAGAGACAGATAGAGAGAGAGACAGAAAGAGAGAGACACAGAGACAGAGAGACAGAGGGTGAAACAGAGAGACAAAGAGACAGAGAGAGACAGAAGAGAGAGACAGAGAGAGACAGAGATAGGGGAGAGAGGAAGAGAAAGAGGGAGGGGAGGAGACTGGGGAGAGGGAGTATCAGCCTATTTCAGTGGCCACAACTGTACTGTAGCTGTCATAAATCTAATAGACCAGTACGTATTTCAAAGTTCGATAATGTCTTTTTGTAATGCGAAAAATCACCCAAGATTTGCTGAAGAATGGATTTTCCTTTTTTTGGAGGCAACACGCATAGAACATAATTAAGTGCTTCGTAAAATGTGATTAATGAAATAAGAATTATGTGTTGCCCTCCATTGCACACGCACTTGCACCCATTTATTATTTTTTTGTAATTTGTTAAATGTATTGGGAGAGACGTTGTTTGTTCGTCAAACCGATTTTGAGAAATAAAATTATTTACAAAAAACACACGAGAAATAGTAAATAAAGATTATATTTGTGGATTTGATCTTTGTTTAGTTTAAACAGTATTTATTTCAAAAGAATTTCCATGGTATTACATAGCTTACATTATCACTGGGTGTGGATTCGACAGTAAGCTGTTAGCTTATCTGTGGTCGTTTCCACTCATAGTAATTTTAACAGGTAGCAAACGAGAAGATAGTGAGACCAATTCCTTCTATCAAGAACGTGTACAATAAGATACCTGTTGACACAAATAATTCGCTAATAAAGAAAAATAGAAAATACTATAAAAAGATACAAATTGGTTAGATTTCCCAAACTGATATAGAATAAGAAGATAGAAGTACAGTTCTTAGGAAGAGAAAGAGTAAGGAGCGCTTAGTCCGAACCGAACCACCTCCATGTTTGTACCTTGATACTGTAACAAGCGAATTCTATATTTTAACGTTGTTGGACTATCATAAGAACATATACTCTAGTGAGGTAAATGACCGGGAGTTAGTTTATCGTGGTACAATAATTCTGAGCATATTTTGGTGGATTTTCACAGTTAAACAATAGTAGCATAAACAGATTTCGGCGCCCGGATACCAAAGCGTTCCATGTCCCAGTGGTACATACAACACTTTACTCTCCGGCGATGAATTATACTTTCATCGATCATTAGCGACAATCTTCGGGGACGGACCATGTATTATTCCCAGATGCGAGATGCACTTTATTGCTTTATGCTTGCAAGTGGGAGTCCAAACATAGAGACGGTCAGATAATTCCAGTTAGCCCATGTCGGGCTTGCACTTGAGTTTTTGTTAGTTCAAGGCACAGTTGGAAGATATGAAGTAATCTCCACCAGTCAACAGTGGCCTCCGCCCGGTCACGGTGATGTGGTATAGGTGCGATGTGTCCTAGCACCAAGACATTAGGAATGATCACCAGGTGGAACGCACGGCAATTATGAGGCAAAACAGAGGACGGGTGTTGGGTTGCATAATGCGTGTATGAATATGCATTCAATTTGTATTATTATTCTTTTCCAGAAATATATTCATAAGGTTATAATAGTAGCACCACACTAACTATTCACTATGATCTGAGGGTCACCCAAAGTAGTTAACTAAATCTCGCAGAACTAAGAATGTACTTATGAACTGTTTTAAAAACTAAATAGTTTTCGTCATGAGTATAAAATTCGGATCCATACAGTAATGTATTGCAGTCAGTTTGACTGGGAAGTGGCCCTAGGGTCTCACTTCGTATACGGTCATAATTAGGGCATTTTAATAAAAAGTGTTCTGTTGTCTCTCGTTCACCGCATGAGCAATTCGGTGACTCTGCCAGATGGTTAACAAAAAGATGCTCATTGAGATGACTGCATCGAAGTCGTAACCTGCAGTGGTATACTTGAGCTTTACGGGACATTGATTTGACAAAGTAGGCTGGGGGACGAACAAGGTTATGGTTTAAGTATTTTCGAAATTCTGCGAGAGAGCAATTTTCTCTAACGTTAGGTGGAATTTCGTTCCAAGAATTCGTTGTGGATGGGACAAAATATCTTTGGTAGCATGCGGTTCGGCAATAAGGAACTCGTAGGTTAGTTGCGGTTCGAAGTTCGAAATTCTGGCTTATCGAAATAGGGGGTGGGACTAAACAGGAAATATATGGCGGGGAAATGTTATGGTACATTTTGAAGAACTGTATTAATTTGTGCTTCTACCTTCTTGCTTGTAACGTCTCCCACCCAGTTTCAACGTAGAGTGATGCCTTGCTCGCACTTAAAGTTGCACCCGTAACAATTCGAGCACTCGCAATTTGGATTCGTTCAAGAGTTGTCATATTTGTTTCGTTGCAGTTATCCCAAACCGTGTCTGCATATTCCAACAAGTGCCTAACAAAAGCAAAGTATATCTTCTCGAGAATTTTCCGGTCTAAGATAAATTTATTTCGTCTCATAAGATCTAGACGTGACCATGCTTTTGAAGAAATATGTTTTATGTGGTCATCCCACGAGCAGTTTGAATTTTGAAGTGAGAATGACACCCAAATGCTTGTGCTGCGTTACTTCTTTAATGGGAACATTTGTCATTACAAGGGGTGTCTGCTGTACGGGATCTGTTCGGCGTGAAATTATCATAGTTTCGGTTTTAATGGGATTGAATTCTACCAACCACGTATGTGCCCAGTTTTCGATTGTAGTAAGATCATTGTTCAAAATAACAGCAGCATGGTCAGGGTTTTCAACTATTAAATATAAGGTTGTGTCGTCTGCAAAAAGACGAATACTGATGGTTAGACCTAGGGTTATATCGTTAATATAAATAAGAAATAACAGTGGGCCAAGAATAGATCCTTGAGGAACCCCCGACGTCACAGGTTTCCAAGAGGACTCCTCGGAGTTGACCACCACTCTTTGCATCCGATCACTAAGATATGATGCAAAGAAGTCGAGATGTTCGCCGGTTACTCCAATTTGTTCAAGTTTGAAGATTAGACCTTTGTGCCAGACTTTGTCAAAAGCTTTACTGACGTCGCAAAATACCACCCTCACATCTTTACCTTCATCAAGTGCACGGCTAAATGTGTCATAGATATCCGTAAGCTGCAGTACAGTTGAGTCACATGGAGTAAACCCGGACTGAAATGGACTTAGTATTTTATTTTCGTCTAAAAAGGACCACAGTTTTTTGAAGATACACCGTTCGAACACTTTTCCGAGACAGCTCAGCAGTGAGATCGGTCGATAGTTTGATAAAAGATTTGCAGGGTCTTTTTTCGGAACCGGTATCACGTTTGCCTTCTTCCACAGTTCAGGAAATTTGGGGTGGCTCAATGAGATACTGAAAAGCGTGGCGAGAGGCTGGGCTAGGGATGTGGAACACTCTTTGAGAAGACGCGGACTGATTAGTTCCGGACCTGTTGCCTTCGATACTTTCAGTAACTTCAGTGCGGAGCGCACATCATGTTGGTCAAGTTTTATAGTTCTGAGTTTTGGACTTTCTGGAAATGGCATCGATGTAAGGCACGCGTGACTATCGTCAATAGTTGCTATGCTACAAAAATAATCGTTAAACGCTTCCGCCTTGTCTTTGTCAGAACAAATTATCCTATCCCGGTAATTAATATTCGGAATTTCAGTTTTCCTGTTCCCTAAAAACATCTTGAGGGTCTTCCACCACAGGGAAGAATTAGTATGAGGGCTATCTAGAGTGGCCTGCATTCTGTTATAGTAATTGTTTTTTGCATTTCTTATGGCTGAAACAACTTGATTTCTTTTGGAACGATATTTCTCCCAAGCCTCGGGTCGACCTTTCGACTTGGCAGTACGGTAAAGGCGTTTTCGTTGGCGAATCAGATGCCTAACTTCGTTGTGCATCCACTTTGGGTCGTTTCTCCTAATTGTTGTGATTTTATTGGGAATAAACTTAGAAGCTAATTCAAGAACGGTGGAAGTAAACTTGTTAACCATATTATCTACGTTTGTATGTGAGAAAACGGTATCCCAGTCATTGTTTACCAATGCATTATTCAACCCATTATAATCGCCCTCGTTATATAACCATACCCGACGTTTGAAACTCCTTACAGTCGTTTTCTTAAAGTCAACCGCGATACACACAGGACAGTGATACCTGGTTAAATCTGGTAAAAATGGTTCAGCTACTTCAGTTGATAGCACATTGATGGAATCGCTAACTGCAATCAGGTCGAGCAATGTCTCTGACGTCTCCGTGAAAAACGTTGGTTCTGATACAACCTGTTTAAGGTTAAAATAGTCAGCAACGTCATTAAATTTTCCCCTTCTCTGAGAGAGTAGATTATCGTTAAAATCACCAGTAATAATGAGGTCCGAGATTCCAGAGTCTTTCGCTTTCTCAATAGAGGCAGAGATCATTTCCCAGACTTTATTATCACTATGCGGAGGTCGGTAGAAGATACCAAGTAGAAACGAGCCACTGGGAGTGTATATTTCGGCCCATAAGCATTCAAGCGCAGCCAGTCCGAGATCTGGTCTTGGTTTGAATGGTATGCCAATCTTAATGTAAACCGCAACACCACCTCCCCTTGTTGGACGATCTTTCCGCAGTACCTCTTGAAACCCTTTTAGATGGATATCACTATTGTTATCGGAAGATCCTAACCATGTTTCGGTAAGAGCACATATATCATATGCTGACATTTCACATTGCAATATATCGAGTTTAGGCCTTATGCTTTGGATATTCAAGTGACAAATCCGCGTCCCTGTTGATGAAGTATTATCGATTGTACTAATCTCACTTGAAGGTCCAGGATTTACTTCAATATCACCGGAGAGAATTAACAACATTAAAGCACACGTAAACATAAGACATAATATTTGCAACATAGGGAGCACAATCGTAGTTAGACTGCGTAAGTAATGTAATGACGCACCATCTGGTAAGGTCGCGTTTGGTGTATTAATTGTAATGTGGGACTTTAAGCCGGAATGTCGGGCCGAACACGTATATTTCAGGCGGCTATCAAGTCCATTATCCAAGTATTTTTGTGTTTTGGAGAGAACTTCTTTTAATGTTGATTCGACAAGCATCAGAGATAGCATTAGGGTTACTCCCTTGCAACTGAACCGAAGTACAAGGTTAACAAGTATGATCTTTGTTTGGTGTTGCTATAAACCACAATTTACAATCACTCCATTGATTTAGTGGGGTTTATGCTTAGCTTAATTACAAGACGTAATACAAGGTTGTATAAGTCACCATGTCAATTTTTAGTTTTACACTATTGTATGACAAATTACAGAGGAGGGATGGAAACACGATGTATTCTATGTGACGTACAGTACGGGTGGATGATGGCGGGAAGGGTTTTCGCCTGAAGATTCTTTTACATTTTTTTTGTGGAAAGAGGCCCTGTAGAAACTTGTGAGCTTTTGTCTGAAAGACCGCTGGGAACAACATGGAGTTTGTTGGTGCTCCCTGTGCTTTTACAAAAGTGGATGGGCTACGCTACTGATTTTAGGTTTGGTGCCCTCACTCCATGCATTGTAAGGTGTCAAAGCTACGAGCTGTATAGATGACCTCGATTAATGTTTCTTCGAGGATCACCGCCCTTTTCCTGGTTACTGGTATTGAATGACCCTTACAAATTGTCATGACTATTCGACCATTTTATACTCCATATTTATGCATCTTCTTTTTAATTCTGTACACTGTCAATTCCTAAGTGCTTCCAAATAGTCGACTATTATGCTATATGCAATCGTCACATTAATCAGAAAAAAAAGTTCTTGCTCAACAGTTTTTCGTCGTCCCCTGACACCTATCTTGGAAGTAACTTCGGCCCATTTGATGCATGCCTCTCACTTTATTACACTCGTGAGTGTTCTACAAACTATTTTATTACACGCCTGTTCTATGTAATCCCCATCTACATGGAAACTGTTCTGTATATGCCACTTGCGCAGTTTTCTGATTATGGCAGTCTGTATTGTGAAGGCAGTCTGTATCATAAAGGCATTTTGGAGGCATTCTATATCCATTATGGCAGTCTGTATTGAGAAGATGGTCTGTATCATAATAGCATTTTGGTTTTGGAGGCATTGTATATCAATTATGACAGTCTGTATTGTGAAGGCGGTATGAATCATAATACTATTTTGGAGTCATTGTATATCAATTATCGCAGTCCGTATTGTGGAGGCGATCTGTTTCATAATAGCAGTCTGTGGGCATTGTGTACCGATTATGACAGTCTGTATTTTGAAGGCGGTATCTAGCATAATAGCATTTTGGAGGCATTGTATATTGATTATGACAGTCTATATTATGAAGGCGGTCTGTATCACAATAGCATTTTGGAGTCATTGTATATCGATTATGACACTCTGTATTGCGAAGGCAGTATGTATCATAATAATAACACTTTGGCCGGCCGCTGATTTGTCGCGGTTCCCGGATGAGAAGGCATTGGTTACCCCTGCACTCCCAACTGCCTCCCTATTCCCACGCTTCTTCTATCCTCCCAACGCTCGGAGACGAACTGCTTGATGACAGCCCTAGCCCCATTCTTCCCAATCTCTCTCTCTCCTTTGGGTCTCAAACTAACCACATGTCCTTCATTCTCCCATCGCACTTCCCCATTATACTCCCAGTGAATCTTATTCTTTTACACTGGTATTTTGGGCAATCTAGAAGAAAGTATTCCAGGGTCTCCACCACGCTCATAATAGCATTTTGGAGGAATTGTATTTTGATTATGACAGTGTATATTGTGAATTCGGTCTGTATTATAATAGTATTTTGGAGGAATTGTATATTGATTATGACAGTCTATATTGTGAATTCGGTCTGTATTATAATAGCATTTTGGAGGCATTGTATATTGATTATGACAGTCTATATCGTGAAGGTGGTCTGTATTATAATAGCATTTTGAAGGCATTGTATATCGCAGAGTTTTAACCTCTACTTTCTTCGGTCTAAACGTAAACAAAATCCATGTCTGAAAGTCGAAGCTTTTGTCATTTTCATCTTTCTCACACAATCCTGTATCTACATCTTGAATTGTTTTGAATTCCTACCTCTGTTCTTTATTTTTTAGGCTTTTCCCTCTGGAAAAGACTATTGTTTTTCTACGGATTATTATTTTTTTTTAGGCTTTTCCCTCTGGAAAAGACTATTGTTTTTCTACGGATTATTATTTTTTTTTTTTTTTTGGGGTTTTTTTTTTTTTTTTTTTTTTCCACACATTTTGTCCGTACGATTCAGAAGCCATTTTCGAACCGATTTTCACGAAATGTTGCACACGCATAGAGGGGCACAAAATCTAAAAATGTACCGAAGCGGAATTTTCGATTTAACCCTTATTTCGTCAGAATTGGCAAAAAACTACCAAAATTGGGGTTTATCGGCACTTTCTCGAAACATGTCTTGTAGATTTTTTTTATACATTCGTCATTGCTAGACCTGTCTGTGACACACCCTTTGGTACACACGACATATCAGGCGATGCATATGGTAGCCCTCCACAGGCTGCCAAACATCGAAATTTTGATGAAATAGGCCGGTTTCAGGCCCCCACTGCACCCAAACAATACACGAGAGATAAACATAACTTCCTTTATTGGGAGTGGAATTCACCGTGGATCATTTTTGTCATTAATAAGGGTGTTCAGAAAACCAAGCGTTAACCCATTTTGGGCTGGTTAAACAGCAATACCCCATAATGCTCAAAAGTTTGTGTTTTCCGTGGATTTCTCTAAACGAGTCTTGTAGATTTTCAAGAAAAATTGGTCACTCTCAGGTCTTGGTGTGACATTACAAGTTGCATGGATAAAATATTCCGGTCGGCATTAGTTAACCCTCCCCGAGCTGCTAAACGTAAAAATTGTGATAAAATGGGCTCTTTTTAGACGCCAACAGCACCCAAACGGTATTCCAGAGAGAAAGGGGCCTTCATTTATCGGACGCGAAATTGATCGGAAAATATTTTTGAGAGTGGTAAGGGTATTCAAAATTTGACGTCTTAACCCATTTTGGGCTGGTTAAATAGAGATACCCATTCAAATCTTAAAATATCCGTTTTCTGTGGATTTCTCTATCAACATTTTGTAGGTTTTCAAGAAAAAATTCGGCTATTTGCAGGTCTTGGTGTGACATTACAAGTTGCATGAACAAAATATTCCGGTCAGCATTAGTTAACCCTCTCCGGGCTGTTGAAGGTCGAAATTGTGATAAAATGGGCTGTTTGTGGACACCAACAGCACTCAAAGGGTACACCACAAAGAAAAGTGCCCCCTTTTATCGAGCGCACAATTTATACGGAAACAGTTTTGTAAGCAGTAAGGGTATTCAAAAGTCGACGTCTTAACCCATTTTGGTCAGGCTAAAGCGAGATATCCCTTGAAAGCTTTAAATTCCCATTTTCTGTGAATTTCCCTAACGGTAACTTGTAGAGTTTCAAGACAAATTGACTATTCGTAGGTCTTTACCTAGTTGCATGGACAAAATACTCCGGTGAGCGTTTATTAACCATCTACAAGCTACCAAGCATCGTAATTTTGTTAACATGGGGCTGTTTTCAGACACGCACAGCACCCAATGTATACATGAGAGATAAACATAATCTCCTTTGTTGGAAGTGGAATTCACAGAGGACCATCTTTGTAAGTAATAAGGGTATTAAAAAAACCAAGCGTTAACCCCTGTTGGGGAGGTTAACACGGATACCCATCGATAGCTTAAAAATCGTTTTCCCTGGATTTCTTTACTAACATTTTGTGGAGTTTCCAAGAGAAAATGGCCGTTGATAGGTCGTGGTGTCATATGACCAGTTGCATGGATAAATTATTCTGGTAGGCATGTGTTAACCCTCCATGGGCTGCTAAATGTAAAAAAAAATGAAGAAATAGTCTGTTTTTGGACACCAACAATACATTACAAGTTGCATGGACAAAATACTCCGGTGAGCGTTTATTAACCATCTACAAGCTACCAAGCATCGTAATTTTGTTAACATGGGGCTGTTTTCAGACACGCACAGCACCCAATGTATACATGAGAGATAAACATAATCTCCTTTGTTGGAAGTGGAATTCACAGAGGACCATCTTTGTAAGTAATAAGGGTATTAAAAAAACCAAGCGTTAACCCCTGTTGGGGAGGTTAACACGGATACCCATCGATAGCTTAAAAATCGTTTTCCCTGGATTTCTTTACTAACATTTTGTGGAGTTTCCAAGAGAAAATGGCCGTTGATAGGTCGTGGTGTCATATGACCAGTTGCATGGATAAATTATTCTGGTAGGCATGTGTTAACCCTCCATGGGCTGCTAAATGTAAAAAAAAATGAAGAAATAGTCTGTTTTTGGACACCAACAAATGGAAATGCCACAGAGAAACGTAACTTCTTTTACCGGACGCAAAACTGATAGGGAAACATTGATCTTGATATTAACCCATTCTACCATTAATGATGGGTTTTACCTAAACATTTTTTTTATCAAACCCAAACTGAGTCATTTGAGACTACTATACTCACCTTTCTCATAACATCAATGAGGGAACTTTAGTGAGACAGTTAAAAACAATTCATCAGACACTGTGGGGTCATGAAAAATCATGGAATCTAATCGGGAAAAGCCATGATTCTCCAGAATCATAAAGTCTAGTTAGGCTTTTCCCTCTGGAAAAGACTATTGTTTTTCTACGGATTATTATTTTTTTTTTTTTTTTTGGGGTTTTTTTTTTTTTTTTTTTTTCCACACATTTTTGTCCGTACGATTCAGAAGCCATTTTCGAACCGATTTTCACACAATTTGGCACACGCATAGAGTGGCAAAAAATCTAAAAATGTACCGAAGCGGAATTTTCGATTTAACCCTTATTTCGCCAGAATTGGCAAAAAACTGCCAAAATTGGGTTTTATCGGCACTTTCTCGAAACATGTCTTGTAGATTTTTTTTATACATTCGTCATTGCTAGACCTGTCTGTGGCACACTCTTTGGTACACACGACATTTCAGGCGATGCATATGGTAACCCTCCACAGGCTGCCAAACATCGAAATTTTGATGAAATGGGCCGGTTTCAGACCCCCACAACACCCAAACGATACCCGAGTGGTAAACATAACTTCCTTTATTGGAAGTGGAATTCACCGAAGATCATTTTTGTAAGTAATAAGGGTGTTCAGAAAACCAAGTGTTAACCCGTTTTGGGCTGGTTAAACAGCAATACCCCAAAAAAGCTCAAAACTTCATGTTTTCTGTGGATTTCTCTAAACGAATCTTGTAGATTTTCAAGAAAAATTGGTCACTCTCAGGTCTTGGTGTGGCATTACAAGTTGCATGGATAAAATATTCCGGTCAGCATTAGTTAACCCTCCCCGAGCTGCTAAACGTAAAAATTGTGATAAAATGGGCTGTTTTTAGACACCAACAGCACCCAAACGATATACCACAGAGAAAGGGGCCTTCATTTATCGGACGCAAAATTGATCGGAAAATATTTTTGAAAGTGGTAAGGGTATTCAAAATTTGACGTCTTAACCCATTTGGGGCTGGTTAAAGAGAGATACCCATTAAAATCTTAAAATCCCCGTTTTCTGTGGATTTCTCTAACAACATCTTGTAGGTTTTCAAGAAAAATCGGCTATTTGCAGGTCTTGGTGTGACATTACAAGTCGCATGAACAAAATATTCCGGTCAGCATTAGTTAACCCTCCCCGGGCTGCTGAAGGTCAAAATTGCGATAAAATGGGCTGTTTTTGCACACCAACAGCACCCAAAGGGTACACCACAAAGAAAAGTTCTTTCTTTTATCGCGCGTACAATTTATATGGAAACATTTTTGTAAGTAGTAAGGGTATTCAAAAGTCGACGTCTTAACCCATTTTGGGCAGGCTAAAGAGAGATATCCCTTGAAAGCTTTAAATTCCCATTTTCTGTGAATTTCCCTAACGGTAACTTGTAGGGTTTCAAGACAAATTGACTATTCGTAGGTGTTTATGTGACATTAACCATCTACAAGCTGCCAAGCATCGTAATGTTGTTAACATGGGACTGTTTTCAGACACGCACAGCACCTAATGTATACATGAGAGATAAACATAATCTCCTTTGTTTGAAGTGGAATTCACAGAGGACCATTTTTGTAAGTAATAAAGGTATTCAAAAAGCCAAGCGTTAACCCCTGTTGGGGAGGTTAACAGGGATACCCATCAAAAGCTTAAAAATCGTTTTCCCTGGATTTCTTTACAAACATTTTGTGGGGTTTTCAAGAGAAAATGGCCGTTGATAGGTCTTGGTGTCATATGACCAGTTGCATGGATCAATTATTCTGGTAGGCATTTGTTAACCCTTCATGGGCTTTTACCGGACGCAAAACTGATAGTGAAACATTGATATTGATATTAACCCATTCTACCATTAATGATGGGTTTTACCTAAACATTTTTTTATCAAAACCAAACCGAATCATTTGAGACTACTATACTCACCTTGCTCATAACATCAATGAAGGAACTTTTGTGAGACAGTTAAAAACAATTCATCAGACACTGTGGGGGGTCAAGAAAAATCATGGCATCTAACTGGTGTTTAAGGTTTGTAAGTAGTAAGGGTATTTAAAAGAATGAAACTTAACCAATTTTGAACTGGATAAGGAGAGATGCCCCTTAAACGCTTAAAATTTACATTTTCGTGGATTTCGCTAACTGCTTGTTGGGGATTTTCAAGAACAATTTGACATTGGCAGGTCTTACAAATTGCATAGATAGAATATTCCGCTAGTCGTTTGTTAATCCCTCTAGCGGCTGCTAAACGTCAAAATTTTAATAAAATCGGCTGTTTTCGGGCAGCAAAATGGGTATGCAATAGATAAACATGACCTCTTTTATCAGATTTAGAATTCCTGGGGGATAATGTATGATAGTATTGAGGGTATTCAAGGGAGCGCGGTGGCTCAGTGGTAGACTGTTGTACTTCTATGCTAGAGGTCCCGAGTTCGATCCCCGTCCGGGACGACTCACGTTGTGTCCTTGGGCAAGGCACTTTGGTCCGGTTGCCGACATAGGGGCACGATGTCCCCGTGTACTAAGGCATACTGCACGTCGATGGTGCACATGTCTTCAACCTCTGTAACCCTGCCTGAGCGGAGCCTGAACAGAGTGAGAATGTTGAGGAGCTGACAGTTGCTCGTCGATGCTTGGTGGTTCTCTCCGGGTACTCCGGCTTCCTCCACCTCTAAAACTGTCACGGTCACGATTGGCCATTGTGCAGAAGTATGTGACCTTAAACACCAATAAATAAATAAATAAATAAATAAATAAGGGTATTCAAAAAACCAAGCCTTAACCCTGTTTTGTCGGATTAAAGACAGACAGCCCATGCCGTGTACGCTGCCTACATTACTTGTAAAATCGACACCCCCCACTACATCTTCTGCGAGGTGCGGTTTCGGACCCGACCACCTGACGGTTCTGACCACATCAAATAACACACCTTCGTTGTATTTAGCAGAAAGAAATTTCCCCAAGAAGCAAAGACAAAAATACGTCTGCGGAAAATAATGGCAAATATTTTATTTAGCCTGTATTTTGTCCGTATAGAAAATTTCTCACCCACATATACCTAAAAATGATTCAATGATACAATTGGACATATTTCTCTCATAAAACGTGAAAAAACACTTGATTTATTGCATTTTAGGATTGCGCATGTATATTCTTAGAAGATTCTCTGTCTGTTATTAAACTACGGCGTGTCTTTGATCTCGTTTGGGACGATCAGTGATTAGCACCTTTTCGACAAGAGCCATCGAAATAGAAAATAAAAAAAATAATCAAATTTCATTAAAACCTTTTACAGAATCGTGTTTTTCAGAAAATGGTTTCGCGATTGCGTGTGTCGTTTTCAAAATTCGGATCAGTAAGCACGAAATTATAAATATGTTGTTGTCAATAACATAATTGAAAGCATGTCCGTCAAACTTGCATGACGTCAGAACTCGACTCGGGTAAAATACTGCGGTGTGGTGAAAGGACTAGAGTAAGAAACGCTGATATCGCAGTAGGCTTTAAAATGTCCATGGAATGGTCCTAAAATCAAGTTTGTATTTGCAGCTTTATTGCAAATAAGTTTCCCGTTGTTTCTTGTTGAAATGTTATTTCCATCAAGGCCAAGTACCAGTGGGATAGGACACCTGCCCCATGAACAACTGCCTGCTATTAAAATTAATTAGCGGGGACATCCCCCCCCCCCCCCCCCCCATGCTGTTTATTTTACCTAGAACACCTGCACCCTGCTGTTTTTTTACCTAGGACACATGCCCCCCCCCCCCCCCGCCCTACTGTTAGATTAGATTAAACATATTTTATTTGCCATTTGACAATGCAAATCAGGATTGGAGGACAAGTGCTTACCACTTAGAAGCCCTTCCGTTCCTGTACGGTGACTAATAATTTACAATATGGCAGAACGTATTCCATAAATAACAGAATCTAGCAAAATCAAAATATTATAAACATTATAGACAAACACAAATTAAACTGAGAGAGAGAGAGAGAGAGAGAGAGAGAGAGAGAGAGAGAGAGAGATCAAAAAAATAAATAGAATATAAAGAAAACATGAAATACAACATTAGATCCAGTGATGATGCCCGCCACCCACCCATTTGCATTCTGTAGGCTTTCGAAATTCGTATTCACAGTTCAATTCCAAGAATATTTTCTGTTATAAGGTTGCTGTAAAGTTTAACGCAGTCCCTGTCTCGGATGCATAAAGGTAGGTGCCGTCGAAAAAAAACTCTCATTTTTTTCAGAATTTCGCTGGTTTAAGTGACAATTTACTCCATTCCTAATTCATTGAGCGCTGAATGTTTTCTATGCCTGCATGCAGCAAGCGTAGCACGACAACTTCTGTTTTATACGTTATTATTACAAATGTAACCCTTACAGATTTAGGAGTTCCCATGTGGGTACAGTCGGAATAATTGTTTTTTTTTGCAAAATCAGTCCCTGAATATATTGGTAACCGTGCAGTGGCCTTTCGGTGGTGAAACACGAGGCCGCAAATAGTTAAGGTTGAAAAGTTCATGAAATAGACAGATATAATGCCAAACTCAGCCGGTGACAGGTAAATAATGAATAGGAAAGTCGATGAATTGAGAAGAAAGTAGGGACGAATCGTCCCCTCGGTTTCCACCTGATCCACGGTGTTTCCACGCGGTCTTGGCACTTGACAAAGATACTAAACTGTCGGGCAGGGACAGGAGAAAACATTCTGAGAATCTGAAGTTGCTGCCTTGTATGGTCGGGACATAATTGGCGTGTATCCGACATTGTATCTGTTCAGTTTGAATGTCAAATTAGCCAGACGACGGCTTTTTCGCCACCGGGTCGAGTTGTCAGTTTCTGCCGGTACGCTCTGAAATAAGCAGTTTAACTACAAACTTTCAGTCCCACGTGAACGTGTGAATATTGAAAGCTGAACAGTTCGTCAAATAGACAGAAATAATGCCAAACTCGACGGGTGACAGGTGAATAGTGAATGGAAACGTCGTTGCATTGGGAATAGAGGAGGGACGAATCGTCCCTTCGGTTTCCACGCGATCCACATTGTTCCCACGCGGTCACGCCACTCGACAAAGATACTAACCTGTCGGGCAGGAAGAGTAGAACAACTTCTGAAAATTTCGTGTAGCTGCCTCCAGTGGTCTGGACGTAGTGGGCGTATGAGCGACACTGCTGTCTGTTCAATTTTAATGTCAAATTAGCCAGATTACCGCCTATTCGCCATTAACCCATGCGCGATTACTGTCCACTTTTCATTTCTGACAAATATCTAACTGTTACCAGCTTGGCGAGGTCCATTTGGCGCCAGTGTACACAATGCATCTTTCAGTCACCAGCGTCTCTCCACCAGAAACTGAGAATCCACGATTTCAAGCGGAACTACCCCAGAGGGGGAGCAGTGCCACAACCCCAGACATATACCCAGCGACAGGTCGCACCGGCTAGAACGGGACCAAATTCAAACAATTACCTCAACTCATTAAAACGCTATATCTCGGCCAATTCTTGGCCGATTTCCATCATTTTTTCACTCATTCTTCACAAATAGTTACCGCATCTTTTCACACAGAGAGCGCCACCAATTTCCCATTCTATCATGTTGAATGTCAGGAGAGGGTATGTGCACGTTCGGGGTGTGGGTTGAGAGAGAGGGGCGGCTGCCTCGAGGCCCATGCTTGGTTTCGGGACTTTCTAATAATATGACCGAGTTCGGGCGAGCTTCAGGTACAAACGCTGAATGTTTGGGATGGCTGCTGCGAAAACGTTCGCCACAATCTATGGTGTCACACATGCACATGTTGTTATTATTAAGTACACGCGATCTGTTCAACGGGTTTGCTATTTAGCCCTAACTTGGACATTAAGCATACAGCATTCACGCCAATGTGAAAGAGTATTGCCGAAAGAATTGTTAGACACTGTAGGGAGTTTTCTATCGACTATGCACTTAATATAGCCTAAAAACCTACCAGCTCTATATGCAATCTTATTTCGTCGCTGCCTAAAAAGACAAGCGGAATAGGTGAATCTCTCGATTTCTTGAAATCGAAAAATCTAGTTAGGCTTTTCCCTCTGGAAAAGACTATTGTTTTTCTACGGATTATTAGGCTTTTCCCTCTGGAAAAGACTATTGTTTTTCTACGGATTATTATTTTTTTTTTTAGGCTTTTCCCTCTGGAAAAGACTATTGTTTTTTTACGGATTATTATTTTTTTTTTTTGGGGGGGTTTTTTTTGGGGTTTTTTTTGGGTTTTTTTTTTTTTCCACACATTTTGTCCGTACGATTCAGAAGCCATTTTTGAACCGATTTTCACGAAATTTTGCACACGCATAGAGGGGCACAAAATCTAAAAATGTACCAAAGCGGAATTTTCGATTTAACCTTTATTTCGTCAGAATTGGCAAAAAACTGCCAAAATTGGGGTTTATCGGCACTTTCTCGAAACATGTCTTGTAGATTTTTTTTATACATTCGTCATTGCTAGACCTGTCTGTGGCACACTCTTTGGTACACACGACATATCAGGCGATGCATATGGTAACCCTCCACAGGCTGCCAAACATCGAAATTTTGATAAAATAGGCCCTATTCAGGCCCCCACTGCACCCAAACAATACACGAGAGATAAACATAACTTCCTTTATTGGGAGTGGAATTCACCGTGGATCATTTTTGTCAGTAATAAGGGTGTTCAGAAAACCAAGCGTTAACCCATTTTGAGCTGGTTAAACAGCAATACCCCCATAATGCTCAAAAGTTTGTGTTTTCCGTGGATTTCTCTAAACGAGTCTTGTAGATTTTCAAGAAAAATTGGTCACTCTCAGGTCTTGGTGTGACATTACAAGTTGCATGGATAAAATATTCTGGTCAGCATTAGTTAACCCTCCCCGAGCTGCTAAACATAAAAATTGTGATAAAATGGGCTGTTTTTAGACGCCAACAGCACCCAAACGATATACCACAGAGAAAGGGGCCTTCATTTATCGGACGCAAAATTGATCGGAAAATATTTTTGAAAGTGGTAAGGGTATTCAAAATTTGACGTCTTAACCCATTTTGGGCTGGTTAGATAGAGATACCCATTAAAATCTTAAAATCCCCGTTTTCTGTGGATTTCTCTATCAACATTTTGTAGGTTTTCAAGAAAAAATTCGGCTATTTGCAGGTCTTGGTGTGACATTACAAGTTGCATGAACAAAATATTCCGGTCAGCATTAGTTAACCCTCCCCGGGCTGTTGAAGGTCAAAATTGTGATAAAATGGGCTGTTTTTTGGACACCAACAGCACCCAAAGGGTACACCACAAAGAAAAGTGCCTTCTTTTATCGCGCGTACAATTTATACGGAAACATTTTTGTAAGCAGTAAGGGTATTCAAAAGTTGACGTCTTAACCCATTTTGGGCAGGCTAAAGCGAGATATCCCTTGAAAGCTTTAAATTCCCATTTTCTGTGAAATTCCCTAACGGTAACTTGTAGAGTTTCAAGACAAATTGACTATTCGTAGGTCTTTATGTGACATTACCAGTTGCATGGACAAAATACTCCGGTGAGCGTTTATTAACCATTTACAAGCTGCCAAGCATCGTAATTTTGTTAACATGGGGCTGTTTTCAGACACGCACAGCACCCAATGTATACAAGAGAGATAAACATAATCTCCTTTGTTGGAAGTGGAATTCACAGAGGACCATTTTTGTAAGTAATAAGGGTATTAAAAAAAACAAGCGTTAACCCCTGTTGGGGAGGTTAACACGGATACCCATCGATAGCTTAAAAAAACGTTTTCCCTGGATTTCTTTACAAACATTTTGTGGGGTTTCCAAGAGAAAATGGCCGTTGATAGGTCTTGGTGTCATATGACCAGTTGCATGGATAAATTATTCTGGTAGGCATTTGTTAACCCTCCATGGGCTGCTAAATGTAAAAAAATGAAGAAATAGTCTGTTTTTGGACACCAACAAATGGAAATGCCACAGAGAAACGTAACTTCTTTTACCGGACGCAAAACTGATAGGGAAACATTGATCTTGATATTAACCCATTCTACCATTAATGATGGGTTTTACCTAAACATTTTTTTTATCAAACCCAAACTGAGTCATTTGAGACTACTATACTCACCTTTCTCCCCACACATACCCCCCACAAGAATAACAACACATTGAATTGGAATATTCAATGCACGACAACAGGCGCTGTTTATTGACTTATACTATGTACGTAATACACACCTTACAGACAGTAAAACACCCACAAAGTCACCCTATTATTCAATGAATGGCATTATCCGCAGTACCCAATCATTGATATCACACTCGAAGGACGATATTCTATACAGCAGAAACAGAATTAATGTATTCATATAGTTTTTTTTTTTTTTTTTTTTTTTTTTTTTAATACAACCAGCACATAGGACAGTTGTCGCACTGAATGACAAAATCCCGTGCGACAGCCAAACAAAAGACAAAACGCCACCTTGTGGTCAGTCGACTGATGCGGAGAAATTAATTTCTCTCTAATTCCCTGCCGGTCAACCGCGAGAAATTATATTTCTCCCCACACATACCCCCCACAAGAATAACAACACATTGAATTGGAATATTCAATGCACGACAACAGGCGCTGACTCAAAGAACGGGTGTATGCCAAAAAGGGGTATACGGCGGCCAACAAAAACACAGTGTTGGTCTTTTGCTTCAAGTATGATGATTACAAAAATGATACTTTAAATAGTACTGATACAGAAAAAAAAAAAAAGCATTATAAACCCAATGATTGGGAAACCAATAAACGATCTTTGAGTGAGTCCGCGATGTATCCGTCCTTAGCATTTTCTGACCTCCAACGGCCATGACGTTTAAACAATCTATCCTTAATTCCCTTATTAGCAGCAAAGGTAGCTCCTCCAGCACGCAAGCTATGAAGACCAAAGTCGTTAACATTATGAACAACAGGTCGCAACGCCTCAACAAATAGTTCCCGAAGTCGAGTGTAGCATAAGGGCTTATCACAAGCACGTAATTGATAACCGGAAGCAGTTTTAGTCAGTCGACGGAATATAAATTCCGAGGAATTTTCATCAATGCGCGCCCAGTCTAAATAATGTAATAAATTTTGTACAGGACAAAGTGGCGAATCTGTTTTAGCAATAATGAGCCAAGATCCATCTCGATAAATATCAGTCTTACTGGTTTCCAAAAATAAGCACAAGTGTGTTGGTTCAAACACTAAATCACAGCGTTTAATACGCAAAAGCTCAGCCGATCTGAGAAATCCCGCGTACGCAAGAAGTATGGCGGCAAGAATGCGTTGATTCAGTACATTGCCCTGTTGAAAAAGGTTAGCATGAACCCTACGCAACATGTCTGGAGTTACGGGACATTTTTTATTAACTGGCTTGGACAACCGACGTTTCGCAGCTTCGAAAACATTTTGAACAAGCGGCGAATCAGTAGGTGAAGATAGACTCGCTATAGAATGTGCCCAACGAATACCGTAATAGGCGGACGAAACTGGACTTGGAGAATGGCTACATTGAATAAGGGATACCAAATACAATGCAAATAAAAAAGGTTTTGCAGGTAAAATGTCAGATTGCCGTAGTCCATTGGCAGTTGCCCAAGAACGCCATCTTAAAAAGCCTCGGAAATATTGTTGTGTTGTCGATTCAGCTCGAGAGTCTTTAATGATATCAGTCAAATCACTCACTGCACTTATTAAGGAATCTGGTAAATCCATAATATCTGGCCTATAAGCCTGAAAAAACAAATGTATAAAAGAGCCCGTAAATAAGTGAGCACGATAATACAACGCCGGTCATAACAACATGAATTGCCCGAATCCCCTCATAGACAGACTGTTAGGCCACGAGGGAGGATATGAGAAGAAAAACAAAACATATTACTAGCAGGTGATAAAGTCCCATAAAGTCCAAACACTTCGTTTGACTAGGTATTCTAAAGGCTCCACAGCCGAACAGCAAATACTGATCAAATGATCATGTGACAGAAAAGAACGTGCTAAATTAAGCCACGTAGAAACGGATGCATTAATACCATTGTCCATCTTAGGAAAAATTAACAGTCTAAATAATAATTAATCAGACTATTAAGTCTGACCACATGCCTCTTGATCATGTGTATTCGGACCATATGGCTATCATATCATGACCTTCTGGCACAAAGATATTCTCAAGGCTTCCCAGCCTCACACAGCCTTCATCCGAACGTATAGGTAACAATATATTCTACTCAATTAGCGAGAGAATCCCGAAAATCCATTTTCAATGCCATCATTTGGAAAGACAAATCTTTGGTACCAAAAATCGATTTCCGAGAATGACCAGGAGAATAGAACTCTTTTTTACTGGGTAACAAAACCATATCTTGAACTTGTGGAACAAAGTTATGAGTCTGATCACATATAATTGGCCAAAAAGGCGCGGACTTCCACATTGGTACTACGAGTGTCCCGAAGGCTTTACATCTGTGCATGTGTTTTAACACACGTGATACAAGACACACAGGGGGCACAAACCACCCATTTACCGATGACCAATCAGCCGTAAAGGCGTCGATGCCCGAAGAAAATGGATTCCAAAATCGTGAGTAAAATTTTTGCAATTTAGCATTGTAATGAGATGCAAACCAGTCAACCTCATATGGGCCCCATAAATCATTGAGCTCAGTGAATACCGAAAAGGCAACACCCAAATCATCAAGGTCAATTATTTTGCTGAGAAAATCAGCCTTTTCATTCTTCGATCTGGGAATCCATTCTACTTCTAAAATAATACCATATTTCATACAGAAGGTAAACACTTCGAGAGCAATGTTTTGTAAGTCAGATTTCATACTACCTTTGTGAAGAATAGAAACGACATTTTGATTGTCTGTGAACCATTTAATTCTACTCTCTTTCAACGACATATACAAAGCCAGCAAAATTCTTTTAACAGCTACAATCTCCTTCCAAGTAGAGCTGTTATGTCGTTCCATAACGGACCACTGACCGTGTACAACTCCTGACGGGGTATCGACTTCATAACCCCCATACCCCACATCACTGGCGTCGGAATAAACAATTTTGTTGCACGAAGAATTGAAGACCAAAGAACGAAAATTAAGTAAGTGAATATTTGATTGCCAAAATTTCAGTTGATTCCTACTCTCTTGAGACAGTGATATATTTGCATTCCACGACGGTGCAGTTAAAATATCAATGCTTAAGTTTTTGGTCATTAGTTGTGAGACAGAGCCAATAACAAAAGACATGGAAATGATTTGACCAACAATGGATGCACATTTGCGAACCGCAACTTTGTTATTTGAAGCCAAAATTTTATGTAACTCCGCGATTCCATGGATCAGCTTGTCAATACGCCGACACGACACCCGTAGTGTACCCTCTACAGTGTTTATGTTCATGCCCAACCACGTAAGACTCTGCGATGGTGCCCAGATACATTTATCAGATTTAGGAACAAAACCACTACTAATTAAATCAGATTTAACAGCGGTTGCGTTACTGGATGCCACATTCACATCACAATTACCACCCAAGCCATCATCAAGGTACATAACAATTTCTTTACCTTCACCCCTCCATTTCTTAATCAATGGGCGGACCAACTTACTGAATGCGAAAGGCGCTGTGCGTAAACCAAATGGTAACACGAGGAACCGAAAATACTTAGTAATGCCATCAAATTGCCACGAAAAACCCAGATAGTCCGTATGCGGTGGAAATACATCAATATGGTGATAAGCTGAATGAATATCAAATTGATATAGCCAATAACCTTTCTTAAAATAAAGCAAAGCGGTGCGAATATCTTCATATTTAATAGACTGCTTCCATATATGTAAATTAACAACCCGTAAATCTAAAATCAACCGTTTCTTACCATTTGGTTGGACGGAAACGGATAAAGGGTTAACAATCTTCGGTTGATCATCGCAACAGACAATCAAACCTCTCGCTTCCAAGTCCAAAACGGCGTCACGCACGAATTCCTTATGAATAAAAGCTGACGCATTGTTTGGCAAACATTGTTGATCAGGGAGTGAATAGAACGGAATTTTATAACCAGTATTGATAATATCGAGAATGAAATGACCTGGTTCGAGCGCTTCCCAAAACCTAACATGCTGTTTGAGTCGACCTTTAACCAAAATAGGAGTATGATTTTGCTCGTACTCATAATAATCATCTGTGAAAAAATGTTGTGGTACATCGGCTTCTAAACTTACATAATTCCGGGAAGACATACCAAATTCACACTCGCAATCAGTAAGACAGTGACAAAACTGAGTATTATACTTATCTTTTAGAGTATAATTCATGTCTCGAACACCAGATGAACTGTCACCAGTTGGATCCTTAACTACCGGTCTTTTGAATGCTGGGTCCGTGACTGGACATCTTGTTGACGTATGGACAATCTTTTCTGAAATGTGAGAACTCGCCACATCCGTAACAGCAACCTGACCTACGCTGGACTTCGTAGGGTCGAAAAAGCGGACCTTTTGAAGGGTATGGTGAAATCCGTTGATTACTGGGACCTGGAACTCCAAACATATCTTGGATAGGGTAGTTAACACCACCAGTAGAATAGGGCTTAGATTGTGCATAATTCTTTTTGCCTTTGTAAGATTTTTTCTTGCGGAGGGCGCGTCCCTCTGCCTTGAGAATGCGTTTTTCGTCTTCGCTATCACTCGCCACTGGATTAATTTCGTACTGTTTCACTGTCTCCCAACCGCCTTCCGATGAATCGGCTAACTTTATGAGTTTGTTCCGTTGCTTAATTTTAGAAATAGAATCCTCCAGTAACTCCTGACAATACGAATATTTCTTGTTGTCGAGCGCCCAAGAAGCCTGAACAAGTAAATCCTGAAGTTCTGAATTGCAAGTATGTTGTATACGATTTCCCTCGCGTTTCCACGTATATTCCGACTCCGACCGTAACTTTTTAAACTGACTAGCCACAGAATGGGTAGATTCTTTAATTTCTTCCTTGAAAGCAATGAAATCTCTCTTTTGTGACTTAAGTTCATCCAAAATACACAGCAGAGTGGGATCAGTAGGTTTAGGCACAGTACTGATATGTTGAGAATTTTCTTGTTCCCCATCAGATTCCATATGGAAAATATATGTGAAGGCAGGGCAATTTAACAGTAGGAGAGACAGAAAATACAACCAGCACATAGGACAGTTGTCGCACTGAATGACAAAATCCCGTGCGACAGCCAAACAAAAGACAAAACGCCACCTTGTGGTCAGTCGACTGATGCGGAGAAATTAATTTCTCTCTAATTCCCTGCCGGTCAACCGCGAGAAATTATATTTCTCATAACATCAATGAGGGAACTTCAGTGAGACAGTTAAAAACAATTCATCAGACACTGTGGGGTCATGAAAAATCATGGAATCTAATCGGGAAAAGCCATGATTCTCCAGAATCATAAAGTCTGGTTAAGTCTATTTTTTATTTTTTTTTTTTTTTTCCACATATTTTGTCCGTACGATTCAGAAGCCATTTTCGAACCGATTTTCACGAAATTTTGCACACTCATAGACGGTCACAAAATGTAAAAATGTACCGAAGTGGAATTTTCGATTTAACCCTTATTTCATCAGAATTGGCAAAAAAATGCAAAAAGTGTGGTTTATAGGCACTTTCTCGAAACACTTCTTGTAGATTTTTTTTAAACATTCATCATTTTTAGACCTGTCTGTGACACGACCATTCATATACAAGAGAGAATAGGCGATGCATATGGTAACCCTCGTCAGGCTGCCAAACATCGAAATTTTGATCAAATGGGCTGTTTTCGGGCTCCTAAAGCTACAAGACGATACACGGGTGACAAACATAACTTCATTTATTGGAAGTGGGATTCACCGTGAATCATTTTTGTAAGTGATAAAGGTATTCAGAAAACAAAGCGTTAACCCGTTTTGGGCTGGTTAAACTGCAACACCCCTGAAAAGGTGAAAAATTCATGTTTTCCGTGGATTTGTCTCAACGAATCTTGTAGATTTTCATGAAAAATTGGCCACTCGCAGGTCCTTGTGTGACAATGCATGTTGCATGGACAAAATACTCCGGTGAGCATGTATTAACCCTCCACTGGTTGCTAAAAGTCAAAATTGTGATAAAATGGGCTGTTTCTGGACAGCAACAGCACCCAATGGGTACGCCACAAAGAGAAGTACCTCCGTTTATCGAGCGCAAAATTGATACGGAAACATTTTTGTAAGTAGTAAGGGTATTCAAAAGTCGAAGTCTTAACCCATTTTTGTCAGGATATAAAGAGAAACACCTTAAAAGCTTAAAATTCACATTTTCTGTACATTTCCCTAAACACATCTTTTAGGTTTCCATGAAAAGTTGACTATTCGCAGGTCTTTGTGTGACATTACGGATGAGCGTTTATTATCCCTCTACAGGCTGCCAAGCATCATAATTTTGTTGAAATGGGCTGTTTTCGGACACGCACAGCACGCAATGTATACCCGAGAGATACACATAATCTCCTTTGTTGAATACCCTTATTACTTTGTAAGTAATAAGGGTATTCAAAAACCCAAGCGTTAACCCCTTTTGGGGTGGTTAATAAAGATACCCATCAAAGCTTAAAAAAATCATGTTTTCCCTGGATTTGTTTACAAACATCTTGCAAGTTTTCCACAGAAAATGACCATTGATAGGTCTTGGTGTCACATTACCGGTTTAATGGATAAAATATTCCTGTAAGCATTTGTTAACCCTCCGTGGGCTGCTAAGTGTCAACATTTTGAAAAAATAGTCTATTCTTGGACACCAACAACAACAAATGGGAATGCCACAGAGAAACATAACTTCTTTTACCGTACGCAAAACTGATAGACAAAAATTTTTAGTAAGTAGTAAGGGTATTCAAAAATCGAGGTCTTAACCCATTTTAGCCTGGGTAAGGAGATGTACCCCTTAAAAGATTAAAATTCACATTTTCTGTGGATTTCTCCAAAAAATCTAGTAAGTATTCAAGAAAAATAGATTGACCATTTGCAGGTCTTGGAGTGACATTACAAGTTGCATGGACAAAATATTCCGGTAAGCGTTTCTTAACCCTCCAGAGGCTGCAAAGCATAGAATTTTGAGAAAATGCACTGTTCTTGGGCACCCATTGCGCCCAATGTTTACCTGCGAGATAAACATAACCTCCTTCATTGGAAGTGGATTTCCCCGAGGATCATTTTTGTAAGTAATTAAGGTATTCATAAAACCAAGCATTAACCCGTTTATGGCTGCTTACAGAGAGATACCCCTCAAAAGGTTAAAAATTCATGTTATCCGAGAATTTCTCTAAAGACTTCACGTAGATTTTCAAGAAAAATTGGCCATTCTCAGGTCTTGGTGTGACAAAACAAACTGCATGTACAAAATATTCCAGTAAGCATTTGTTAACCCTATGCAGCTTCTCAAACATCAAAATTTTGATAAAATGGGCGGTGTTTGCATACCCACAGCACCCAAAGTTAAGAGGGGAAATCAACATAGGTGGAATTAGAATTCACTCTGAATTATTTTTGTAAGCAATAAGCGTATTCGAAAAAACAAACCTTAACCCGTTTTAGGCTGGATAAACAATGATACCCATCAAAAGCTTAAAATTCGTCTTCTCCCTGGATTTTTCTGAAAACATCTCATAGATTTTAAGTAAAAATGGCCATTCGCAGTTTTTGGTGTGAAATTACCAAATGCATGAATAAATATTCCTGTTAGCAGTTGTTAACCCTCTACAAACTGCCAGACATCAATATATACTTTGGATACATTTGAGATAAAATGGACCATTTTCAAATAGACACAGCACTCAATGGATATGTGTCAAACAAACATAACTCCTTTTGTCGGTCATTAACTGGTCGGACGATGATATTGATATTGACCCACTCCACCATTAACGATGTTTTTACCTAAACAATTTTTTTATCAAACTGAGTCATTTGAGACTGCTGAACTCACCTTTCTCATAACGGCAATGAAGGAACTTCAGTGAGACAGTTGAAAACAATTCATCAGACACTGTGGGGTCATCAAAAATCATGGAATCTCACCGGGAAAAGCCATGATTCTCCAGAATCATTAAGTCTAGTTTTTGTTGTTGTTTTTTTCTACACATTTTGTCTGTAAGATTCAGAAGCCATTTTCGAACCGATTTTCACGAAATTTTGCACACTCAAAGACGGTCACAAAATCTAAAGCGGAATTTTCGATTTAACCCTTATTTCATCAGAATTGGCAAAAAACTGCCAAAATTGCAGTTTATAGGCACTTTCTTGAAACACTTCTTGTAGATTTTTTTTTAAACATTCATAATTATTAGACCTGTCTGTGACACGACCATTCATATACAAGAGATATTAGGCGATGCATATGGTAACCTTCCACAGGCTGCCAAACATCGAAATTTTGATCAAATGAGCTGTTCTCAGGCTCCTAAAGCACCAAGACGATACACGGGTGATAAACATAACTTCATTTATTGGAAGTGGGATTCACCGTGGATCATTTTTGTAAGTGATAAAGGTAAAAATTGACCACTCGCAGGTCCTCGTGTGACAATACAAGTTGCATGGACAAAATACTCCGGTGAGCATTTGTTAACCCTCCACGGGCTGCTAAAAGTCAAAATTGTGTTAAAATGTGCTGTTTTTCGACAGCAACAGCACCCAATGGGTACGCCATAAAGAAAAGTACCTCTGTTTATCCAGCGCAAAATTTATACGGAAACATTTTTGAAAGTAGTAAGGGTATTCAAAAGTCGAAGTCTTAACCCATTTTTAACAGGATAAAAAGAGATACACCTTAAAAGCTTAAAATTCCCATTTTCTGTAGATTTCCCTAAACACATCTTGTAGGTTTTCAAGAAAAATTGACAATTCGCAGGTGTGACATTACAAATTGCATGGACGAAATATTCGGATGAGCGTTTATTAATCCTCTGCAGGCTGCCAAGCATCATAATTTTGTTGAAATGGGCTGTTTTCGGACACGAACAGCACACAATGTATACCCGAGAGATACACATAATCTCCTCTGTCGAATACCCTTATTACTTTGAAAGTAATAAGGGTATTCAAAAACCCAAGCGTTAACCCATTTTGGGGTGGTTAATAAAGTTACCCATTAAAGCTTAAAAAAATCATGTTTTCCCTGGATTTCTTTACAAACATCTTGTAAGTTTTCAACAGAAAATGGCCATTGATAGCTTTGGTGTCACATTACCGGTTGCATGGATAAAACATTCCGGTAAGCATTTGTTAACCCTCCGTGGGCTGCTAAATGTCAACATTTTGAAAAAATAGTCTGTTCTTGGACACCAACAACAACAAATGGGAATGCCACAGAGAAACATGACTTCTTTTACCGGACGCAAAACTGATAGACAAAAATTTTTAGTAAGTAGTAAGGGTATTCAAAAATCGAGGACTTAACCCATTTTAGCCTGGGTAAGGAGATGTACCCCTTAAAAGCTTAAAATTCCCATTTTCTGTGGATTTCTCCAAAAAATCTAGTAAGTATTCAAGAAAAATTGACCATTTACAGGTCTTGGAGTGACATTACAGGTTGCATGGACAAAATATTCCGGTAAGCGATTCTTAACCCTCTAGAAGCTGGAAAGCGTAGAATTTTGAGAAAATGGACTGTTCTTGGGCACCCATTGCGCCCAACGTGTACCGGCAAGATAAACATAACCTCCTTCATTGGAAGTGGATTTCCCCGAGGATCATTTTTGTAAGCAAAAAAGGTATTCATAAAACCAAGCATTAACCCGTTTAGAGCTGGGTACAGAGAGATACCCCTCAAAAGGTTAAAAATTCATGTAATCCAAGGATTTCTCTAAAAACTTCACGTACATTTTCAAGAAAAATTGGCCATTCTCAGATCTTGGTGCGACATTACAAACTGCATGTACAAAATATTCCAGTAAGCATTTGTGAACCCTATGCAGGTTCTCAAACATCAAATTTTTGATAAAATGGGCTGTGTTTGCATACCCACAGCACCCAAACTTAAGAGGAGAACTCAACATAGGTGGTACTAGAATTCACTTTGAATTATTTTTGTAAGTAATAAGCTTATTCAAAAAAAACATTCCTTAACCCGTTTTGGGCTGGATAAACAATGATCCCCTCAAAAGCTTAAAATTCATCTTCTCCCTGGATTTCTCTGAAAACATCTCTTAGATTTTAAGTAAAAATGGCCATTCACAATTTTTGGTGTGAAATTACAAAATGCATGAATAAATATTCCTGTTAGCAGTTGTTAACCCTCTACAACCTGCCAGACATCAATATTTTGGATACATTTGAGATAAAATGGACCATTTTCAAATAGACACAGCACTCAGTGGGTATGTGTCAAACAAACGTAATTCCTTTTGTCGGTCATTAACTTGTCAGACGATGATATTGATTTTGACCCACTCCACCGTTAATGATGGTTTTTACCTAACCAATTTTTTCTATCAAAATGAGTCATTTGAGACTACTGAACACACCTTTCTCATAACATCAATGAAGGAACTTCAGTGAGACAGTTAAAAACAATTCGTCAGACACTGTGGGGATCATCAAAATTCATGGAATCTCATCGGGAAAAGCCATGATTCCCCAGAATCATTAACCCTAGTTTTAGGGGTTTTTAGGCTTTTCCCTCTGGAAAAGACTATTGTTTTTCTACGGATTATTAGGCTTTTCCCTCTGGAAAAGACTATTATTTTTCTACGGATTACTATTTTTTGGGGTTTTTTTTTTTTTTTTCTTTTTTTTTTTTCTTTTTTTTTTTCCACACATTTTGTCCGTACGATTCAGAAGCCATTTTCGAACCGATTTTCACAAAATTTTGCACACTCATAGAGAGGCACAAAATCTAAAAATGTACAGAAGCGGAATTTTCGATTTAACCCTTATTTCGTCAGAATTGGCAAAAAACTGCCAAATTTGGGGTTATCGGCACTTTCTCGAAACACGTCTTGTAGATTTTTTTAAACATTCATCATTGCTAGAACTGCCTGTGATACGACCATTCATACACATGACATTTTAGGCGATGCATATGGTAACCCTCCACAGGCTGCTAAACTTCAAAATGTTGATGAAATATGCTGTTTTCGTGCCTCCACAGCACCCAAACGATATACGAAAGATAAACATATCTTCCTTTATTGGAAGTGGAATTCACCGAAAATCATTCTTGTAAGTAATAAAGGTGTTCAAAAAACCAAGTGTTAACCCGTTTTGGGCTGGTTAAACAGCAATACCCTCAAAAAGCTCAAAACTTCATGTTTTCCGTGGATTTCTCTAAACGAGTCTTGTAGATTTTCAAGAAAAATTGGTCACTCTCAGGTCTTAGTGTGACATTACAAGTTACATGGATAAAATACTCCGGTCAGCATTAGTAACCCTCCCCGAGCTGCTAAACGTAAAAATTGTGATAAAATGGGCTGTTTTTAGACACCAACACCACCCAAACGGTATACCACAGAGAAAGGGGCCTTCATTTACCGGTCGCAAAATTGATTGGAAAATATTTTTGAAAGTGGTAAGGGTTTTCAAAATTTGATGTCTTAACCCATTTTGAGCTGGTTAATGTGAGATACCCCTTAAAATCTTAAAATACCCGTTTTCTGTGGATTTCTCTAAAAACATCTTGTAGGTTTTCAAGAAAAAATCGGCTATTTGCAGGTCTTGGTGTGCCATTACAAACTGCATGAACAAAATATTCCGGTCAGCATTAATTAACCCTCCCCGGGCTGCTGAAGGTCAAAATTGTGATAAAATGGGCTGTTTTTGCACACCAACAGCACCCAAAGGGTACACCACAAAGAAAAGTGTCTCCTTTTATCAAACGCACAATTTATACGGAAACATTTTTGTAAGTAGTAAGGGTATTAAAAAGTCGACGTCTTAACCCATTTTGGGCAGGCTAAAGAGAGATATCCCTTGAAAGCTTTAAATTCCCATTTTCTGTGAATTTCCCTAACGGTATCTTGTAGGGTTTCAAGACAAATTGACTATTCGTAGGTCTTTATGTGATATTACAAGTTGCATGGACAAAATACTCCGGTGAGCGTTTATTAACCATCTACAAGCTGCGAAGCATCGTAATGTTGTTAACACGGGGCTGTTTTCAGACACACACAGCACCCAAGGTATACATGAGAGATAAACATAATCTCCTTTGTTGGAAGTGGAATTCACAGAGAACCGTTTTTGTAAGTAATAAGGGTATTCAATAAACCAAGCGTTAACCCCTGTTGGGGAGGTTAACAGGGATACCCATCGAAAGCTTAAAAAATCGTTTTCCCTGGATTTCTTTACACACATTTTGTGGGGTTTTCAAGAGAAAATGGCCGTTGATAGGTCTTGGTGTCATATGATCAGTTGCATGGATCAATTATTCTGGTAGGCATTTGTTAACCCTTCATGGGCTGCTAAATGTAAAAAAAATTGAGGAAATAGTCTGTTTTTGGACACCAACAACATCAAATGGAAATGCCACAGAGAAACGTAACTTCTTTTACCGGACGCAAAACTGATAGGGAAACATTGATATTGATATTAACCCATTCTACCATTAATGATGGGTTTTACCTAAACATTTTTTTATCAAACCCAAACTGAGTTATTTGAGGCTACTATACTCACCTTTCTCATAACATCAATGAAGGAACTTCAGTGAGACAGTTAAAAACAATTCATCAGACACTGTGGGGTCATGAAAAATCATGGAATCTAATCGGGAAAATGCATCATTCTCCAGAATCATAAAATCTAGTTATTATTTTTTTGTTTTTTTTTTGTTTTTTTTTTTCCACACATTTTTGTCCGTACGATTGAGAAGCTATTTTCGAACCGATTTTCACAACAATTTGGCGATGCATATGGTACCCTCCACAGGCTGCGAAACATCAAAAAATTGATGAAATGGGCTGGTTTCAGACCCCCACAACACCCAAACGATACCCGAGAGGTAAACTTTACTTCCTTTATTGGAAGTGGAATTCAGCGAGGATCATTTTTGTAAGTAATAAGGGTGTTCAAGAAACCAAGCGTTAACCCGTTTTGGACTGGCTAAACAGCAATACCCCCGGAAAGCTCAAAAATTGATGTTTTTCGTGGATTTCTCTAAACGAGTCCTGTAGATTTTCAAGAAAAAATTGTCACTCCCAGGCCTTCGGAAGCTGCATGGACAAAATACTGCGGTGAATATTTGTTATCCCTCCACGGACTGCTAAAAGTCAAATTTTTTATAAAAACGGCTGTTTTTGGAAGCCAACAGCACCCAATGGGTACGCCACAAAGAAAAGTGCCTTCCTTTATCGAGCGCACAATCTATACGCAAACATTTTTGTAAGTAGTAAGGGTATCCAAAGTCGAAGTCTTAACCCATTTTGGACAGGCTAAAGAGAGAGACCCCTAAAAATCTTAAAATTCCCATTTTCTGTGGATTTCTCTAAAAACATCCTGTAGGTTTTCAAGAAAAATTGACTACTCGCAGGTCTTTGTGTGATATTACAAAATGCATGGACAAAATATTCCAGTGAGCGTTTATTAACCCTCTAGAGGCTGCCAAGCATCGTAATTTTGTTGAAATGGGCTCCTTTCAGACACGCACAGCACCCAATGTGTACCTGAGAAATAAACATAATCTCCTTTGTTGGAAGTGGCATTCATCGAGGGCCATTTTTGTAAGTAATAAGAGTATTCAAAAAACCAAGCGTTAACCCCTTTTGTGATTGTCAATAGTGATACCCATCAAAAGCTGATCATTTTTGTATGTAATGAAGGTATTCACAAAACCAAGCATTGACCCGTTTAGGGCTGATTACAGAAAGATACCACTCAAAAGGTTAAAAATTCATGTTATCCGAGGATTTCACTAAAAATATCTCATAGATTTTCAAGAAAAAACGGCCATTCTCAGATCTTAGTGTGACATTACAAATTGCATGTACAAAATATTCCTGGAAGCACTTGTTAACCCTATACAGGTTCTCAAACATCAAAATGTTGATAAATTGGGCTGTGTTTGCATTCCGATAGCACCCGAATTTGAGAGTAGAGATCAAAATAAGTGGAAGTAGAATTCACGGAGAATTATTTTTGGAAGTAATAAGAGTATTCAAAAAACAACACTTAACCCGTTTTGGGCTGGATAAACAATCATACCCATCAAAAGCTTAAAATTCATGTTCTCCCAGGATTTCTCTGAAAACATCTTGTAGATTTTAAAGAAAAAATGGCCATTCGCAGTTTTTGGTGTGAAATTACAAGTTGCATGAATAAATATTCCTGTTTGCACTTGTTAACCCTCTACAATCTGCCAGACATCAATATTTTGGATACATTTGAGATAAAATGGACCATTTTCAAATAGCCACAGCACTACGTGGGTATGTGTCAAACAAACATAACTCCTTTTGTCGGTCATTAACTTGTTTGACGACGATATTGACATTAACCCACTCCACCGTTAATGATGGTTTTTACCTAAACAATTTTTTACCAAACTGAGTGATTTGAGACTACTATACTAACCTTGCTCATAACATCAATGAAGGAACTTCAGTGAGAGAGTTAAAAACAATTCATCAGACACTGTGGGGTCATGAAAACTCATCGAATCTCATGGGGAAAAGCCATGATTCTCCAGAATCATAAAGTCTAGTTTTTGGTTTTTTGTTTTTTTTTTTGCTGAAATGGGCCGGTTTCGGGCCCCCACAGTACCCAAACGATACGTGAGAGATAAACATCACTTCCTTTATTGGAAGTGGAATTCACCGAGGATCATTTTTGTAAGTAATAAGGGTGTTCAAAAAACCAGGCGTTAACCTGTTTTGGTCTGGTTAAACAGCAATACCCCCATAAAGCTCAAAAATTTATGTTTTCCGTTGGTTTCTCTAAACGAGTCTTGTAGATTTTCAAGAAACATTTGTCACTCACAGGTCGTGGTGTGACAATAGAAGCTGCATGGACAAAATACTCCGGTGAGCATTTGTTAACCCTTCACGGGCTGCTAAATGTCAAAATTGTGATAAAATGGGCTGTTTTGGACGCCAACAGCACCCAATGGGGACGCCACAAAGAAAAGTGCCTTCTTTTCTCGAGCGCAAAATCTATTCGGAAACATTTTTGTAAGTAGTAAGGGTATTCAAACGTCGACGTCTTAAACCATTTTGGGCAGGCTAAAGAGAGAGACCCCTTAAAATCATAAAATTCCCATTTTCTGTGGATTTCTCTAAAAACATTTTTTAGGTTTTCAAGAAAAATTGGCTACTCGAAGATCTTTGTGTGACATAAGAAGTTGCAAAAGGTTAAAAATTCATGTTATCCGACGATTTCTCTAGAAACATCTCGTAACTTTTAGAGAAAAATTCTCAGATATTAGTCAGACATTACAAGTTGCATGTACAAAATATTCCAGTAAGCATTTGTTAACCCTCTGCAGGTTCTCAAGCATCAACAGTTTTATAAAATGGTCTGTGTTTGTGTACCCACAGCACCCAACATCAAGAGGAGAGATCAACATCAGTGGAAGTAGAATTCAATGGGAATTATGTTTGTAAGTAATAAGGGTATTCAAAAAGCAACCCCTAACCCGTTTTGGGCTGGATAAACCCATCAAAAGCTTAAAATTCATGTTCTCATTGGATTTCTCTGAAAACATCTTGTATATTTTTAAGAAAAAATGGTCATTCGCAGTTTTTGGGTTGAAATTACAAGTTGCATGAATAAATATTCCTGTTAGCACTTGTTACCCCCTCTACAAGCTGCCACACATCAATATTTTGGATACAATTGAGATAAAAGGGACCATTTTCAAATAGCCACAGCACTCAGTGGGTATGTGTCAAACAAACATAACTCCTTTTGTCGGTCATAACCTGTCGCACGACAATATTGATATTACTCCCCCCCCCCCCCCCCCCCCCACACAGGCTGCCAAACATCGAAATTTTTATGAAATGGGCCGGGTTCGGGCCCCCACAGTACCCAAACGATACGTTTGAGATAAACATCACTTCCTTTATTGGAAGTGAAATTCAACGAGGATCATCTTTGTAAGTAATAAGAGTTTTCAAAAAACCAAGCGTTAACCCGTTTTGGGCTGGTTAAACAGTAAAACCCCCATAAAGCTAAAAAAATTATGTTTTCCGTGGATTTCTCTAAACGAGTCTTGTAGATTTTCAAGAAAAATGTGTCACTCCCAGGTCTTGCTGTGGCAATAGAAGATGCATGGACAAAATACTCCGGTGAGCATTTGTTAACCCTGGATAAACAATAGTACCCATCAAAAGCTTAAAATTCATGTTTTGATTGGATTTCTCTGAAAACATCTTGTACATTTTTAAGAAAAAATGGCCATTCGCAGTTCTTGTTGTGACATTACAAGTTGAATGGTAAAATATTCCTGTCAGCACTTGTTAATCCTCTACAAGCTACCAGACATAAATATTTTGGATATATTTGAGATAAAATGGACCATATTCAAATACCCACCGCACTCGGTGGGTATGTGTCAAACAAACAAAACTCCTTTTGTCGGTCATTAACTTGTCGGAAGACGATATTGATATTAACCCTCTCCACCATTAATGATGGTTTTTACCTAAACTTTTTTGTTATCAAACTGAGTCATTTGAGACTACTATACCCACGTTTCTCATAACACCAATGAAGGAACTTCAGTGAGACAGTTAAAAACAATTCATCAGACACTCTGGGGTCATGAAAAATCAAGGAATCTCATCGGGAAAAGCCATGATTTTCCAGCATCATAAAGTTTAGTTTGAATTTGGTCTTTTTTCTATCCGACGCGACCTGGCGCTGGGTATATGTCTGGGGTTGTGGCAGTGCTCCCCCTCTGAAGTAGTTCCGTGTACACTGGCGCCAAATGGAACCCGCCAAGCCGGTAACAGTTAGCTAATTGACATAAATAAAAAGGAACAGAAATCGCGCATGGGTTAATGGCGAAAAAGCGGTAATTTGGCTACTTTGACATTAAAATTGAACAGACAGCAGTGTCGCTCATACGCCCACTGCGTCCAGACCACTGAAGGCAGCTACACGAAATCTTCAGAATGTGTTCTACTGTCCCTTGTATCTTGTAGAGTGCCCAGACCGCGTGGAAACACTGTGGATCACGCGGAAACCGAAGGGATGATTCGTTCCTACTTTATTCTCAATTCAATGACCTTTCCATTCATTATTTACCTGTCACTGGCCCAGTTTGGCATTATATCTATTTGATGAATTGTTCAACCTTACCTCTTTGCAGCTTCATGTTGCACCGCCGAAAGGCCACTGCACGGTTACCAATATACTGAGGGATTGATTTTACGAAATTGACAATTATTCCGACTGTACCCACATGGGAACTCTCAAATCTGCCAAGGGTTAAACTTTTAATAATAACGTACAAAACAAAAGTTGTCATGCTATTCTTGCATGCATGCATAGAAAACAAGGCAATCGGGGCTTCTGCGTGAAACTAGAACTAACGTCCTAGACAGGTTACACTTTTTTGCGCTCCCTTTTTGGAACAATTTGGACCAAGCCGCACAGGACATTACTAACAGGAATGAATTCTGGAGGAAAGTAAGAAATAACTTGCTATTCGCGTATCAAGAGAGCACACAATGCAATAACCTCTAATATCCTGATTGTCAAAGTTTATAAGTGATGGAAATCAATTTTATTTGGGCCATTATGCCAGTCCAGGTTGTCGGGTTCATGTTGTATGAGGTAGTCAACCAATGCGGTGGAGACTTTTGTGAGTATCTGGAATTTTAATTCAATATTTTTTTAATTACGTAGTAAGAATATTTTACTCTTCTTTCCTAGTTAACCTGCTATATTACATTTCAATAACTTCTGGTAATCTCGTCATCCACAAACATATTTAGGCCACCAAGTCTTTTAACTGGGTCCGTCGTTTGAGTGTACGATTTATAGTCTATGGTCTGTGGTCTGCGGTCTGCAGTTTGCAGGCTGCAGTTTTTAAATATCGAACTGTCTTAATGAAGGTTGTTTTCGATCATATAGCGGTGTTGGAGTGAAATGTTATGTGGGATCACAGGTAGACAGCCAATCTGGCTATGTTATCTCCCTACGGTGTAAACAGATTGTTAGGCTTTTCCCTCTGGAAAAGACTATTGTTTTTCTACGGATTATTATTATTTTTTTTTTTTTTTTTAGGCTTTTCCCTCTGGAAAAGGCTATTGTTTTTCTACGGATTATTATTTTTTTTTGGGGGGGTGGGGGGTTGGGTTTTTTTTTTTTTTTTTTTTTTTTTCCACACATTTTTGTCCGTACGATTCAGAAGCCATTTTCGAACCGATTTTCACACAATTTGGCACACGCATAGAGTGGCAAAAAATCTAAAAATGTACCGAAGCGGAATTTTCGATTTAACCCATATTTCGCCAGAATTGGCAAAAAACTGCCAAAATTGGGGTTTATCGGCACTTTCTCGAAACACGTCTTTAGGATTTTTTTTAAATATTCATAATTACTAGACCTGCCTATGACACAACCTTTGATACACACGACATCTTAGGCGATGCATATGGTAACCCTCCACAGGCTGCCAAACTTCGAAATTTTGATGAAATGGGCCTGTTTCAGACCCCCACAGCACCCAAACGATACCCGAGAGGTAAACATAACTTCCTTTATTGGAAGTGGAATTCACCGAGGATCATTTTTGTAAGTAATAAGGGTGTTCAGAAATCCAAGTGTTAACCCGTTTTGGGCTGGTTAAACAGCAATACCCCAAAAAGCTCAAAACTTCATGTTTTCCGTGGATTTCTCTAAACGAGTCTTGTAGATTTTCAAGAAAAATTGGTCACTCTCAGGTCTTGGTGTGAAATTACAGGTTGCATGGATAAAATATTCCGGTCAGCATTAGTTAACCCTCCCCGAGCTGCTAAACGTAAAAATTGTGATAAAATGGGCTGTTTTTAGACACCAACAGCACCCAAACGATATACCACAGAGAAAGGGGCCTTCATTTATCGGACGCAAAATTGATCGGAAAATATTTTTGAAAGTGGTAAGGGTATTCAAAATTTGACGTCTTAACCCATTTTGGGCTGGTTAAAGAGAGATACCCATTAAAATCTTAAAATACCCGTTTTCTGTGGATTTCTCTAACAACATCTTGTAGGTTTTCAAGAAAAATCGGCTATTTGCAGGTCTTGGTGTGACATTACAAGTCGCATGAACAAAATATTCCGGTCAGCATTAGTTAACCCTCCCCGGGCTGCTGAAGGTCAAAATTGCGATAAAATGGGCTGTTTTTGCACACCAACAGCACCCAAAGGGTACACCACAAAGAAAAGTGCCTTCTTTTATCGCGCGTACAATTTATACGGAAACATTTTTGTAAGTAGTAAGGGTATTCAAAAGTCGACATCTTAACCCATTTTGGGCAGGCTAAAGAGAGATATCCCTTGAAAGCTTTAAATTCCCATTTTCTGTGAATTTCCCTAATGGTAACTTGTAGGGTTTCAAGACAAATTACTATTCGTAGGTCTTTATGTGACATTACAAGTTGCATGGACAAAATACTCCAGTGAGCGTTTTTTAACCATCTACATGCTGCCAAGCATCGTAATGTTGTTAACATGGGACTGTTTTCACACACGCACAGCACCTAATGTATACATGAGAGATAAACATAATCTCCTTTGTTTGAAGTGGAATTCACAGAGGACCATTTTTGTAAGTAATAAAGGTATTCAAAAAGCCAAGCGTTAACCCCTGTTGGGGAGGTTAACAGGGATACCCATCAAAAGCTTAAAAAATCGTTTTCCCTGGATTTCTACAAACCTTTTGTGGGGTTTTCAAGAGAAAATGGCCGTTGATAGGTCTTGGTGTCATATGACCAGTAGCATGGATCAATTATTCTGGTAGGCATTTGTTAACCCTTCATGGGGTGCTAAATGTAAAAAAAATTGAGGAAATAGTCTGCTTTTGGACACCAACAACATCAAATGGAAATGCCACAGAGAAATGTAACTTCTTTTACCGGACGCAAAACTGATAGGGAAACATTGATATTGATATTAACCCATTCTACTATTAATGATGGGTTTTACCTAAACATTTTTTTATCAAACCCAAACCGAGTCATTTGAGACTACTATACTCACCTTTCTCATAACATCAATGAAGGAACTTTAGTGAGACAGTTAAAAACAATTCATCAGACACTGTGGGGTCAAGAAAAATCATGGAATCTAATCGGGAAAAGCCATGATTCTCCAGAATCATAAAGTCTAGTTTTTTTTTTGTTTTTTTTTTCCACACATTTTTGTCTGTATGATTCAGAAGCCATTTTCGAACCAATTTTCACACAATTTGGCACACGCATAGAGTGGCAAAAAATCTAAAAATGCACCGAAGCGGAATTTTCGATTTAACCCTTATTTCGCCAGAATTGGCAAAAAACTGCCACAATTGGGGTTTATCGGCACTTTCTCGAAACACGTCTTTAGGATTTTTTATAAATATTCATAATTACTAGACCTCCCTATGACACAACCTTTGATACACACGACATATTAGGCGATGCATATGGTAACCCTCCACAGGCTGCCAAACATCGAAATTTTGATGAAATGGGCCGGTTTCAGACCCCCACAGCACCCAAACGATACCCGAGAGGTAAACATAACTTCCTTTATTGGAAGTGGAATTCACCGAGGATCATTTTTGTAAGTAATAAGGGTGTTCAGAAAACCAAGTGTTAACCCGTTTTGGGCTGGTTAAACAGCAATACCCCAAAAAGGCTCAAAACTTCATGTTTTCCGTGGATTTCTCTAAACGAGTCTTGTAGATTTTCAAGAAAAATTGGTCACTCTCAGGTCTTGGTGTGACATTACAAGTTGCATGGATTAAATATTCCGGTCAGCATTAGTTAACCCTCCCCGAGCTGCTAAACGTAAAAATTGTGATAAAATGGGCTGTTTTTAGACACCAACAGCACCCAAACGATATACCACAGAGAAAGGGGCCTTCATTTATCGGACGCAAAATTGATCGGAAAATATTTTTGAAAGTGGTAAGGGTATTCAAAATTTGACGTCTTAACCCATTTTGGGCTGGTTAAAGAGAGATACCCATTAAAATCTTAAAATACCCGTTTTCTGTGGATTTCTCTAACAGCATCTTGTAGGTTTTCAAAAAAAATCGGCTATTTGCAGGTCTTGGTGTGACATTGCAAGTCGCATGAACAAAATATTCCGGTCAGCATTAGTTAACCCTCCCCGGGCTTCTGAAGGTCAAAATTGCGATAAAATGGGCTGTTTTTGCACACCAACAGCACCCAAAGGGTACACCACAAAGAAAAGTGCCTTCTTTTATCGCGCGTACAGTTTATACGGAAACATTTTTGTATGTGGTAAGGGTATTCAAAAGTCGACGTCTTAACCCATTTTGGGCAGGCTAAAGAGAGATACCCCTTGAAAGCTTTAAATTCCCATTTTCTGTAAATTTCCCTAACGGTAACTTGTAGGGTTTGAAGACAAATTGACTATTCGTAGGTCTTTATGTGACATTACAAGTTGCATGGACAAAATACTCCGGTGAGCGTTTTTTAACCATCTACAAGCTGCCAAGCATCGTAATGTTGTTAACATGGGACTGTTTTCAGACACGCACAGCACCTAATGTATACATGAGAGATAAACATAACCTCCTTTGTTTGAAATGGAATTCACAGAGGACCATTTTTGTAAGTAATAAAGGTATTCAAAAAGCCAAGCGTTAACCCCTGTTGGGGAGGTTAACAGGGATACCCATCAAAAGCTTAAAAAATCGTTTTCCCTGGATTTCTACAAACATTTTGTGGGGTTTTCAAGAGAAAATGGCCGTTGATAGGTCTTGGTGTCATATGATCAGTTGCATGGATCAATTATTCTGGTAGGCATTTGTTAACCCTTCATGGGCTGCTAAATGTAAAAAAAAATGAGGAAATAGTCTGTTTTTGGACACCAACAACATCAAATGGAAATGCCACAGAGAAACGTAACTTCTTTTACCGGACGCAAAACTGATAGGGAAACATTGATATTGATATTAACCCTTTCTACCATTAATGATGGGTTTTACCTAAACATTTTTTTATCAAACCCAAACTGAGTTATTTGAGGCTACTATACTCACCTTTCTCATAACATCAATGAAGGAACTTTAGTGAGACAGTTAAAAACAATTCATCAGACACTGTGGGATCAAGAAAAATCATGGAATCTGATCGGGAAAAGCCATGATTCTCCAGAATCATAAAGTCTAGTTTTTTGGGTTTTTTTTTTTTTTTTTTTTTTTTTTTCCACACATTTTGTCCGTACGATTCAGAAGCCATTTTCGAACCGATTTTCACGAAATTTTGCATACGCATAGAGGGGCACAAAATCTAAAAATGTACCGAAGCGGAATTTTCGATTTAACCCTTATTTCGTCAGAATTGGCAAAAAACTGCCAAAATTGGGGTTTATCGGCACTTTCTCGAAACACGTCTTGTAGATTTTTTTTAAACATTCGTCATTGCTAGACCTGTCTGTGACACACCCTTTGATGCACACGACATATCAGGCAATGCATATGGTAACCCTCCACAGGCTGCCAAACATCAAAATTTTGATGAAATTGGTCGGTTTCAGGCCCCCCCTGCACCCAATCCATACACGAGAGATAAACATAACTTCCTTTATTGGGAGTGGAATTCACCGAGGATCATTTTTGTCAGTAATAAGGGTGTTCAGAAAACCAAGCGTTAACCCATTTTGAGCTGGTTAAACAGCAATACCCCCATAAAGCTAAAAATATTGTGTTTTCCGTGGATTTCTCTAAACGAGTCTTGTAGATTTTCAAGAAAAATTTGTCACTCCCAGGCCTTGGTGTGACAATAGATGTTGCGTGGACAAAATACTGCAGTGAACCCTCCACGGGCTGCTAAAAGTCAAAATTGTGATAAAATGGGCTGTTTTTGGACGCCAACAGCACCCAATGGGTAGGCCACAAAGAAAAGTGCCTTCCTTTATCGAGCGCACAATCTATATGGAAACATTTTTGTAAGTAGTAAGGGTGTTCAAAAGTCGAAGTCTTAACCCATTTTGGACAGGCTAAAGAGAGAGACCCCTTAAAATCTTAAAATTCCCATTTTCTGTGGATTTCTCTAAATACATCCTGTAGGTTCTCAAGAAAAATTGACTACTCGCAGGTCTTTGTGTGACATTATAAGTTGCATGGACAAAATATTCCGGTGAGCGTTCATTAAATCTCTACAGACTGCCAAGCATCGTAATTTTGTTGAAATGGGCTGTTTTCTGACACGCACAGCACCCAACGTGTACCTAAGAAATACACATAATCTCCTTTGTTGGAAGTGCAATTCAGCGAGGACCATTTTTGTAAGTAATCAAGGTATTCACAAAACCAAGCGTTAACCCCTTTTGTGGTTGTTAACAGTGATACCCACCAAAGGCTTAAAAATTTATGTTTTCCCTGGATTTCTTTACAAACATCTGGTAGCGTTTTCAAGAGAAAATGGCCATTGATAGGACATGGTGTCACATTACCAGTTGATTGGATAAATTATTCCGGTAAGCATTTGTTAACCCTCCATGGGCTGCTAAATGTCAAAATTTTGAAAAAAATAGTCTGTTTTTGAACAACAACAACATCAAAAGGGAATGCAACAGAGAAACGTAACTTCTTTTACCGGACGCAAAACTGACAGGTAAACATTTTTGTAAGTAGTAAATGTATTCAAAAATCGAGGTCGTAACCCATTTTGGACTGGTTAAGGAGATATACCCCTTAAAAGCTTAAAATTCCAGTTTTCTGTGGATTTCTCAAAAAAAAAATCAAGAACAATTGACCATTCGCAGGTCTTCGAGTGACATTACAAGCATGAACAAAATGTTTCGGTAAACATTTGTTAACCCTCCAGAGGCTGCCAAGCGTAGACATTTGGAAAAAATGGTCTGTTCTTAGGCAACCATAACACCAAATGTGTACCTACGAGATAAACATAACCCCCTTCATTGGAAGTGCAATTCACCGTCGATCATTTTTGTAAGTAATGAAGGTATTCACAAAACCAAGCATTAACCCTTTAGAGCTGGATACAGAGAGATACCCCTCAAAATGTTTAAAATTTGTGTTATCTGAGGATTTCTTTAAAAACTGCCGTAGATTTTCAAGAAAAAATGGCCATTCTCAGATCTTAGTGTGACATTGCAAGTTGCATGTACAAAATATTCCTGTAAGCATTTGTTAACCCTATGCAGGTTCTCAAACATCAAAATGTTGATAAAATGGGCTATGTTTGCGTACTCACCGCACCCAAAGTTGGGAGGAGAGATCAAAATAAGTGGAAGTAGAATTCACTGAGAATTATTTTTGGAAGTAATAAGAGTATTGAAAAAACAACACTTAACCCGTTTTGGGCTGCATAAACAATGATACCCATGAAAAGCTTAAAATTCATGTTCTCCCTGGATTTCTCTGAAAACATCTTGTAGGTTTTAAAGAAAAAAATGGCCATTCACAGTTCTTGGTGTGACATTACAAGTTGCATGAATAAATATTCCTGTTAGCACTTGTTAACCCTCTACAAGCTGCCAGACATCAATATTTGGGATACATTTGAGATAAAATGAACCATTTTTAAATTGACACAGCACTCAGTGGGTATGTGTCAAACAAACATAACTCCTTTTGTCGGTCATTGACTTGTTGAACGACGATATTGACATTAAACCACTCCACCGTTAATGGTGGTTTTTACCTAATCAATTCTTTATCAAACTCTGTCATTTGAGATTACTATCTTCACCTTTCTCATAACATCAATGAAGGGCCTTCAGTGAGACAGTTAAAAACAATTCATCATCAGACACTGTGGGGTCATGAAAAATCATGGAATCTCATCGGGAAAAGCTATGATTCTCCAGAATCATAAAGTCTAGTTTAGTCTGTATTTTGTCCGTATAGAAAATGTCTCGCCCACATATACCTAAACATGATTCAATGATACAATTGGACATATTTCTCTCGTAAAACCTGAAAAAAGACTTGATTTATTTCATTTTAGGATTGCGCGTGTATATTCTTAGAAGATTCTCTGTGTGTTATTAATATACAGCGTCAGTCTTTGATCTCATTTGGGATGATCAGTGATTAACACCTTTTCGACAAGAGCCGTCGAAATTGAAAATAAAAAAAAATAATCAAATTTCACTAAAACCTTTTGCAGAATCGTGTTTTTCAGAAAACTCTTTCGCGATTGCATGTGTCGTTTTCAAAATTCCGATCAGTAATCACGAAATTATAAATATGTTGTTGTCAATAACAAAATTGAAAGAATGTCCGTCAAACTTGCATGGCGTCAGAACTCGACTCGGGTGAAATACTGCAGTGATGCAGTGAAAGGACGAGAGTAATAAACGCTGATATCGCAGTAGGCTTTAAACTGGCCATGAAATGGTCCTAAAATCATGTTTATATTTGCAGCTTTACTGCAAATAGGTTTCTCGTTGTTTCTTGTTGAAGTGTTGTTTCCGTCAAGGCCAAGTACCATAGAAAATTTGGAACACCGAGCAGTGGGCCTGCCCCATGAACACCTGCCTGTTATTAAAATTAATTAGTGGGGACATCTGCACCCCCCCCCCCTTCCTGCTGTTTTTTTTTACCTAGCACACCTGCCCCCTATTGTTTCTTTTACCTAGGACACTTGCCCCCCACCCCCACCCTGCTGTTTTTCACCAACTACACCTGCCCCCGTTTGTTTGCTAACGGGCCCCTCCCCATTGACCTTTCTATCTTTAGAAGCACCCGGGCCGACGGGGAGAGGGCGTGGTTGTGAGCATGGCTAGATTTCGCTGAAGGAAGGTACCCTCAAATCTGGGTCGAAAGTGGCGAAAATGACAAAAAGCTACTTCAACATATGGTAACGGTATAAACTTCAGACGATCTGGGCGATGTACAGACGAAAGATCATACCTTGGAGCCGGTTAGGTAATTTTGGCACAAAAAAACTCCGATTTTATGCTCAATCGCTGCTCTACAGTAGTCTACAATAGTGCCCAATTCCATTCCAAACTGATAGAATCGGGACGAATAGTACTCTCACTTTCCACGCGATGCGTGGTGTTCTCCACGCGGTCTCGACACTTGCAACAGATGCCAAAATGTCGGCCAGGGTGAGTAGAACAAGTTCTGAAAATTAGAAGTCGCTGCCTTCGGCAGTCTGGACACGGTTCGTGTTTGTGAGAAGTGCAATTTTAATGTCAAATGGCAAATTTTCGTTAATCGTTTCCCGCCAAAACACCTACTCCCCGCCGATTTCTTTTCACTGCAACTTCTTCCGATTATCTAAGGTTTAAAGATAGTGTCAGGATACCCCCCCCCCCCTCGCCGCTACAGCACCACCCCCCCCCCCCCCCCACCACCCCCACCCCCCGCACTTCCTCACTTTGGCGGCGTTCTGGGTTGAAAGTCTCGAAAATGGCAAGAGGCTACATTAACGTACGGCAACGGTATAAACTACAAGTAGTAAGGACGATATTGAGACAAAAATTCATACAATGGAGCCGCTTAGGCAATGAGGCACCGAAACCTGGGACTTTATGCTCAATCGCAGCTCCACAGTCGTCTACAACACTGCCCATGTCCATTCTGAACTGATAGAGTCGGGACGAATAGTACTCTCTCATTCCAAGCGATGCGTGGTGTTTTCTAGGCGGCTCGGACGCTCCAAACAGATCCCAAAATGTCGGCCAGGGTTCGTAGTTCTGAAAATTTCAAGTCGCTGCCTCCAGCGGTCTGGACACGGTTCATGTATGTCAGAAGTGCTATTTTAATGTCCAATATGCAAATCTTCGTCAATCTTTTCCTGCCTGCCAGAAACCCAATCACCGCCAATTTCTTTTCACTTTAAACTTCTGACGATTCTCTTAGGTTTAAAGGTTGTGTTGGGATCCCTGGGTGGCGGTCTTAAAGAATCAACTTCCATTTACAGAGAGAGAGAGAGGGGGGGGGGCTCTAAAGGAGTCTGCGCCCATTCACGACGTCTTTTTTCGAACTGGCTTGAAAAGGAAGGACCCAATTCAAACAGTTACCTCCTCTCTTCAAAACGCTATATCCCAACCAATTCTAGGCAGATTTCCATGAAATTTTCACTCGTTGTTCATGGATAGTTGCGGCATCACTTTCCATGAAGAGCGATACGAATTTCGCATTTCTTCACGTCGAATTCGAAAAGAGCGCATGCGCATGGATTTCTCTGAAAACATCTTATAGATTTTAAGTAAAAATGGCCATTCGCACTTTTTGGTTTGAAATTGCAAGTTGCATGAATACATATGCCTGTTAGCACATGTTAACCCTCTACAATCTGCCAGACATCAATATTTTGGATACATTTCAGATAAAATGGACCATTTTCAAATAGACAGAGCACTCAAAAGGTATGTGTCAAACAAACATAACTCCTTTTGTCGGTCATTAACTTGTGGGACGACGATATTGATATTAACCCACTCTACCATTAATGATGGTTTTTACCTAAACAATTTTTTTATCAAACTGAGTCATTTGAGACTACTATAACCACCTTTCTCATAACATCAATGAAAGAACTTCAATGAGACAGTTAAAAACAGTTCATCAGACACTGTGGGGGCATGAAAAATCAAGGAATCTCATCGGGAAAAGCCATGATTCTCCAGAATCATAAAGTCTAGTTATTAGTTAATTTGTATCTTTTCTTTTACTCGATGTATCAGCATTTGATGTTTATGCCGTTAAATAAAAAATATCTATCTATCCATCTCGCGTGTTTCCCCTCCATAAATATAAAAACCATTTACTTTTATAAAGCTTCTTTTCTGGCTCCCATTGTGGGCGGAAGATGAAAATGATACACGCGGGCCAAGGCAGTATAGCTCACTCCCCGCCTCCGCCCCTTCCCGCCATGTGACTTTGGTTTCGTTTTGTTTATTCCTGCCTCATCTTCGAAGATTTTGTTTATAAAGTTCAAAATTTGGGACTTTCTCCACTTCTTAAATTGAGACGTTGTAACTTTTCCTCTTAGGAATGTAGAAAATAGATAATACAGACAGACTGAAAACAACACTTGCGGTAAGATGTGCGAGCGTAAAGTGAACCTACCCTCGCGAAGTATAATTTTTTTCTAACAATGATTTGAGTGGCATTAAACGCTGACGACCCCAAACATATGCAGAACACAGACTCAAAATACTTTGACGAAGTTCGAGTTTAATGTTATGGAAGTGGTTCGGACGGCGGGGGGGGGGGGGGGGAGAGGAGCGGGCGGTTGGTCGAAACATGACACGTCTTGAATAGCCTGGTTAATATTTTAACCCTTTACCTAACGTAACGGCCAAACCGGTCAGCGCTATTCTCAAAAATCGCCAATTAATTTTCATTATTTTTTCATTTTTTGTCTCTAAAACATAGGTTATGACCCCTCATTGGAACGAGCTCGTTCCAATGAGGGGTCATAACCTATGTTTTTGAAACAAACAATGAAAATAATAGTTATTCAAGAATTTGTTTTGCAAGTGTCGTCTGGTGTCGTCTGCTTTTCATGTTAGGTAAAGGGTTTAAAACTTAATTTAAGTTATACGTATGTTAGGCCCAATTTTCAAAGCGTATGTATACTGACAGTGAAAATTTGGAACGTGTGTCTATATGTCACATGGAAGGGTGGAATGCATTTTGTCGTAAATATTGTGAGCATGGTGTAGACAGTCAGAGATGTCTGATCGAGGACCTGTCGCCAGCAATCCAACCCCAGACTTGAATCTGTTTCCTTGCAAGACATATATGCAATAAATCAAAGATGGTTGGCCCGTTTCCCTAAAGTTGATTTCAATGCGATTCGTTTGACTTATTATTTTATTCTAACCCGTTCAATTGCACGACAGTGCCGGAGTGGATTTCAGGAGGTGGTTGTGGTGGAAGGGGCGAGGGCCCATCATTCAAAGTCCACTTATAGTTTTGTGAGAGAAGTTTTGGCTCTTGGTTCGACGGGAATTTTGTTTTAGGCCTCTTGTTGGTAAATTCGGATAAATGGAAGTAAAGTACTGGCATTCTGGCTGAAACATACTTTAGAGCTTGATTTTTCGATAAGTATTCCGTGTTGGGTGCAAAAACGGTAGGCTCTACAGTATTTTAGTCTGGTGAAATATATGAAGGTTATCCCCACCCGATAAACTTCGGCCCTGCAAAAAAAAATCCCCTCGGAAAGGAATTTTAGGCAAAAAACCTAAATCATTCACAACTCTGCTTTCGTGCACAATGTTTCTAAAGCTGTTCCAAAATTTATCAGTGTGAACTTCAAAAGTTTATTTAGAAAGTTATTTAGAAAGCATCTACGGTTATTTTCCGTCGTATTTTATTTTACTGAAACGGTTATCACTTGTGGTCGCACGTTTTAGTTGGTTCCGATCTTCGTAACAAACATATTGATGTCTTGAATGATTCCGATTTATGTTTGACCTGTATCCAAATCCATCAATACACAACTCCTCGCAACAACCTTGAAACCTTCAGGTGAAAATAGATTATGCTAAACGTTACGTTATTGGTAAACAAACATTTGGCTGCTGGCGTTAAATGACAACGACGGTGAGCTTTTGAGTGAAATCAGGGCATAATGAACACCCACCGATAAGGTAGGAGTGCGAAAATTTGCTCATGCACCTATTCTTAAACTTAAGTGGTGTTTATAATTCAATAATGAACAGAACAGGAGATACGCGAAATGCTCAACAGGCAGGGGGTATGGAAAGGACAGTAGAAGGTCACATTCGCTTGAGTTGCTGGGAAGTAAACTCTCCTTCAATTCCTCATACATACACAGAACGACACACGCGTGTGAATGGGTTAATCGATATGACACGAGTGTCAGCGCGGAAGGATAGAAAGAGAGGCCAGAGGCCTCGAGTTTTATCCTTCCGCGATGGCACAAGTGCCATATCGATTAACCCATTCACACGCGTGTGTCGTTCTGTGTTTATTACACGGCTTCACGTCCATAAAAGCAACTATTACACGGACATTCAGCAATTCATTTGACAACTATCAACAAAACACAAGTTATCGCCAACCAAATCTGTGAGGGGAATCCGTGCCACTTTTTTGTTCCCTGAGTGCCAATGTGTTCTATGTGCCTACTGTCACACATAACACATTGGAACTCAGGGGACGAGATCGCCTACCCACAACTGGAGACACCTGCCGAGTACCGGATCCTTTTCTTCCTTCAACACGCCTAGACATGTGACAGCCATCATATACAGTTACCGAGAGTCGAAAGGGGCTTGTCTCCCATACCGTCCCTGCGCGCCTACGGCGCGCGAAATCATTCCTTTGAGACGATTTTCAGCTGTCACTAGCGATTCGAATTGTAATTGCGTGGCACAATTTGTAGAAAATTACAGTGAAATTTCGCTTCTATTTAAAAATAGTCCGTCAACGATTTCCGTTCCGCACATTTGTGCGGAACAGATTTAACAGATTTTTATTTTCCGCACGGTTTAGTATTGCTGTAGATGGGGATTACATAGAATAGGCGTTTAATAAACACCAGATTCCCCACAACCCATAAGAATGGAGTTTGTAGGTCTCAATCTCACAAGCTGTTGGGAATACTCTATTAATGCTCTGGTCAATGTGACCAAGGGGTTTCCACGAGCTCAACCCCCAGAGCTCAAGCACATTACGTTCCACATTTCCAGGTGCCGCTCTCATCGAAGGCTCATCTTTGTGAGTTGCATTAAAAGATTTTGATGATCTTTGTGAGTTGCATTAAAAGATTTTGATGATCTATTTGAGCTCCCAGAGCTGTATGTGAAACGTAAGAAAACATAGCCCCATAATTTAAAGGTCACTTTAATTATCAATTCTGTTTTCCATGCAATTCCAGGGGATGGATCCAGTGATTACATTCCTGTGATTTGCAATGAAACACTCAGAATGTATTTTGCTTACAATTATAACATATTCTGAGTTCGTGGAGCTGACCATGTTCTGCAAACACAGCATTATCTGTAAATAACCATTATTATAAAGAAAATTCTATTTACACTTCCGATCTGATTTACACGCCATTCATGGAGACCGATTTAATACCCAGAATTCTCAATAATTTAACTGCTAAGCAACTCGTTTGCTCAGATGGTTTTATAACCATATTTAAAGCATGGCCGCATGACGTAAATACTACTATTCTAATAATAATAATAACAATACTAAATGCAACTTGTCTTACAAAATATACACCATCCTAAAAATATTGATTTTACTGACTTACAAAATATGCACCATCCTAAAAATATCGATTTTACCCACGTTATGCTATATTTCCACTGAATGAAATATTCGTATGTTTCCGAATTCTCGCATAATTCGCGATAAACATTCAACATACCCTACGGGAGTAAGGTCCTTGTAAATCAGACTAGCAGCTACCTACTTGCAACTACTACACAATTATAAATCAGTAATTATAGTTTATCAAACTCGCAAACGTCTAACAAATATCACGATTATGGAATCCAAGTCTGCATTCAGTTTACCCACCAAGACGCGTCTCGTTTGTATAAATGTTAGCGTGCCTCGGCACATCAAACGTTATGCACAACCTACCAGAAATGGCTATAAATTATACTATGCTTACCTTCAATAGAAAGAGTACATATATAAAATATTTATTGTTGCATGTAATGGTTGAATTACGAATGGCAATTCGACCATCAGACAAGACTTGTATACTCTTTCTGTTGACAAGCAAGCGTTGGCATGTAAACAAACAGTACTGAAGTGTAAATAGTTCTTGCCAATTAATACCACACATTCACGACATTACCTGTCATTAACAAAGAAATTCTTACAAGGGAATTAAGCAAACTTACATTGGGTCCATGTTAAACTTATTTAACAAAGAAGTACAACATGGCCGCTCACGCAGGCTACCATGACAACCCAACATGGCGCCACTGGGTCACGTGACATGGCGTCACTTCCGAGGTCCGGATTAATTCTTAATCTGCTGAGTATTTTCAAGACTTTTTTTTAAAAATCTAATAATGGCTGCTGTAAAGCAGCTATGACTAGATTTTATGAAAAATTCAGCTAAATTTAACTAAAGAAATCACTGGTGAAAACATCTATTCAATTTTCAGGGAAAAATTGGATTAAATGTACCCAAATTATACTTATTTCAGTGACTTGAGAAATTCCACGCCGAACAGGAAAATCCGCCAGCAGCATGCAAGGAGTTAAGAGGCCTGTGAAGTTATGAATTCTGTTCCCGATTCGCAACCTTATTTTGCTTATATTATACCCTGGAACCCGGGAATGAGCCACCGCCGTCATCATCAGTCGTTGCCATTAGACGCCGAGTATTTCGGCCGACTCCAAACGCTTATTTTATTCAACCGATGGCGGTAAAATTTCTGAGCTGCCAACTTGTCAAGTCTGAGCGGAGATATTTTCTTTGGGTGTGAACGTGACTTTTCGGAAATGCTGGGGATCTCTACCCTCCGCCTATGGTTTTCGAGCGACACCACAATTTGTTGTAATGAAAATTGATTCAACTGAATGAGCTATCGCTAAAACTCGGATGTTTTTCATTTTGAAATAAATCTTTCAAGCGGATAAACGGATTAGCCGGTTGCGAATGACTCCCTGCCAGCCACGCATGGTAAGTGGTCTAACTCACGGGGTACTACACAATAACGCGGCATTTCATTTTGTATACAATAGAAATGTTTCGATCACTTTTAAATGAAAAACAATATTTGAAACGGAAGTGAAATAAAACGAAAACATGTTTTTTGTGTATTTTTAAAATTGAAGCATTTCACCAACATAATTACCTGCTAAGTGTTAAAACAAGGATGTTCTGTTTGCGCTTTTAATGTTGCAAAGTCGAAAGGATGTAGCCTTAACTGAAATCTGGCGAGATTGCGTTAATTTTTGGAAGCTTATTGTTCAATCGCAGCTGAACAATGTAAATAAAACAACTTGGATGTGCCAGGTAGATTTTAATTAATGCCTTGTCGCTGTGAATTAATACTTGGCATTACGATATAATAAATTGCAATCGCGAATTAGTAACTTGCAATTACGAAATAATGAACTGGTAATTATGAATTTATAACTTGTAATTGCGAAATAATTACTTGTAATTACGAATTAATAACTTGTAGTTACGAATTAATAACTTGTAATTTCGAAATAATAATAACTTGTTCTTACAAATTTATAACTTGTAAATAAGAAACAATAATTTGTAATTATGAAATAATAACTTGTAATTACGAAATAACAAATTTGTAATTAGGAATTAATAAAATTTAACTACAAAATAATAACACGTGATTAGGTATTAGTAACTTGCAACTAAGAATTAACCAGTCCATTCAAAAACAGGTTCCGATAGCAAGCTTTATCAGGTTACAAAGAGGGAAAGGGAGAGTAAGAGAGGTGGCGGCGGGGAGGGACGGGAGAGAGAGAGAGACGGGTTGGGGATTAGAGGGAGACTGAGATGGAGACAGAGTGAGAGAGACGGGAGAGAGACGGGAAGAGAGGTAGGCAGAGAGGAAGACAGAGAGGGAGTGAAAGGGGAGGGGTGGAAAGAGGAGATGGGGAAAAAGGGATACAGAAAGGGAGAGATCGGAAGAGTGGAGAGAGGGAGGGGCAGGGAGTGGATACGTAGAGGGAGGTGAGGGAAACGGATGGAGAGGGGCGGAAATGGGATAGAGACGGAGAGACGGAGATGGAGAGGCAGACAGAGTGAGTCAATGAGAGAGAGACGGAGGGAGACAGAGAGACGGAATGGAAGGGATGGCGACATAGAGATGGAGAGAGGACGACGGAGGGAGGGAGGGAGGGAGGGAGGGAGGGAGGGAGGGAGGGAGGGAGGGAGGGAGGTGCAGAGAGAGAGAGAGACATAGAGGAAGAGACAGAGACAAAGAGAGAGAGGGGGTCAGACAGACGGATAGTTAAACGGACGCACGGACGCACGGACGGACGCACGCACACACGCACACACACACGCACGCACGCACGATTCCGGCCATCGTTTTCTAGCGGTGCACAAAAGACTACTGGTGTAGGTGTTGCACTCCTGATTACCAGATATTTTTGCCGTGTGTTTGATTCCCGGTGGAGGATCAGAAACCAACATTCAAAAGTCCGCCAAAAACATGATTGTGTCCCCCAAAATACATGCACTGGCCCGTGCCAATCTTCGTCTGAGGCCGTACACTGCTTATTTATCGTTCCACACTTTCATGGTGCCACAGAAAGGAAAATGAGCCAAGAAATGATGAGAACATCATCTGATAATCAAGTTTCCAGGCATCGCTTTCTAACGGTGTGCAATAATCTAGTGAGTTAGGTGTTGGAGCCATCCATTAACAGACTTTTCACATTACAAGAAAGACGTCACGAGTCATAAACAAAAGGAAGTATATCTCGCACATTGATCTTCTGTTTCGAAAAAGTGTGGCACTCTCAAATTTAACCCTTTACCCAACGTAACGGAAAAAGCAGGCCAGCGCTATTTACAACATTCACCATTAAATTTTCATTATTTTTTAAATTTTTGTCTCAAAAACATAGCTTATGGCCCCTCATTGGAACGAGCTCAACGAGCTTGTTCCAATGAGGGGTCATAAGCTGTGTTTTTGACGTAAGAATGAAAAAAAAAGTTATTCAAGAATTTTATTTGCAAGTGTCGTCTGCCTTTCGTGTTAGATAAAGGGTTATTGACCTCTGTAACCTTAACGTTCTTTTGTTTATGCACGACTGGTTAATAGATAGCTGCCCAAATCTATTGAGGACATCTTCAAAATTACACGAATCCGTCTGGCATGAACACCAGACAAAGTGGGTAAATACAAACAAAAAGTCGAGAACTCAGTTTTTCTGCCAATCTCCCACTCCACTTCATTTCCCAAAACCTGGAACTCGATTTGCACATCCCTGTAAATTTATTCCCGATATCACTCCAAGAAGGCTATAACCGCGCTACACCTAAATACCTGTTTGCTCCATGTCTCCTGCAGTAACACAACGTGCACGGATTGTCATCCTTAAAAGTTTTCTGGAACCTCACTAGTGGATGGTAGATATTCAATGAAATTTTTCATGCCAGGAAGACCTCCGTACAGAAGAAATGTGTTCAAAAGCAGCATATAAAGAATCAATGCAACTCCCTTCAACAATAGGGATGAATTCAGAGTATGTGTCTCCGGATGGGCGTTGCGTGCGATGCTATGGTGAAATGTCTGACACGACCAATGGTCTTCTGGCCTACCCTGAACTTTGTCATGATGTGCACGTGGTTACCGCTTTCCTGTCGAATGGGAGCCACAGCTGTCTGGACTTGATGCGGCGCCCATGAACAAGCAAAAAGGTACGACAGAGTAGAGCATCGAACAACCCGTTGCATGGGAGTTGTTCTTGTAACATGGTTCTCAGTCTGTGCCCCTAAACAGCATTGTAACCGTGTCCCAATGTGCGACGCAGTCATTGTCTGATATCTGTGTTTGTCTCTTGTCTCGAAACGGGGCGAGGATTCAATGTTAGAATAAAACCTGAGGTAAGGAGGTGTTTATGCCACATCGCCTCCTGGCGTCGTTCGTAGCGCTCGTCCAGATTCTGACGTGTGTCAGTCCCTTTAATTATCATGATGCGCATAACCAGGTAATTCTGCCGTCAAGATTGCTGTACTCTTTCTTTTTGGGGGGATGACAGGAAGACAGCCAGTCTGGCTTTGTCATTTCCATGCAGTATATATTTTCTGTATATCTCCAGTTACTATATTTGCAATTAATTGTTTGTTATCTATGCACTGGAAATAAAAGTTTCATTTCGTTTATCCTCCCATAAGGTTTTAATTTGTAGAGCTGAGATGGGTTAATATACTATTAAAAAAAGTAGGTGATATTCAAGCTGATGTTGATATTTTCTGAAAATGGTATTGGATACGCGTGATTGGACACATCAATATGTTACAGAGTTTAGTGTGGACCATGAATGTCACCGGCACACGAAAACTTCGTGCAGGTTTTTCGCACGAGCGCCACGTTAATGTCTATGGGGTACGTTTTGAAATTTTCATTTGTACTGGACGGGCTTTTTCGGAGGTCTCATCGTTCTTTTATCGGAATAAACTCTTTCATCAATAGTTTCGAAACGTAACTTTTGAGTTATGCGAAGACTGACACGTGACGAACGTTTACGTGCCGTTGGCATGATGTTGGAAGCTGGCAACGGACAGACTGCATTGGCTCACATTCTGAACGTTACTCAATCGGTGATTAGCAAGTTGTGTTCTCGCTACCGTCATACATGCAATGTTGATGACAGACGTCGGCCAGGTCGTCCAAGGGCGCCAACTGCTAACCAGGATCGTTTCATCTGAACCACAGCATCACGTAACCACCATCAAAGTGCATCAGAAATTAATTGAACAGCAGCTGCCCCGAGCGACAGATTTGCGAGTCAGTGGTCAGACTATTCGATATCGTCTGCACAGCTGGAGTTTGTACGCTCGGCGACCTTGAATAATTCCACGTTTGACTGAACGTCACATCGCATCAAGGGGCGTAATTGGTGTGGTGTACGGCAGCGCTGGCTCAATCGTCGGTGGAGCAACGTCATGTTTTCCGATGAAACGAGGTTCAATCCCGACTTCCAGGACAGGCGAAACAGAGTGTGGCGGCGGCGGAACGAACGATACCATGACGTAACCGTCAGGCAGCACGACCGTTTTGGTGGTGGGTCCGTTATGGTGTAGGGAGGCATAACCATTACAAGCAGAACAGCATTACATGTCACCCAAGGGCGTGTCACTGGTCAGTACTACCGTGACAATATGTTAGCAGCTTATGTGGTGCTATTTGCACGACGTCACTGTCGTCGATTCATTTTTCAAGATGAAAATACAAAAGCACACAGGGCCCGTGTCGCTACCGAGTTCCCCCAGGAGCAGAACATCACTACACTGCCTTGGCCAGCACTAAGTCCAGACCTTTCACCAATCGAGCACGTCTGGGATATGCTTGGCAGGCGCCTACGACAACGCCAACAGCCCCCTACCAATGTCCAGAAACTCGCCGCTGTACTGCAGGAAGAATGGAAAAACATCAGTCAAGCTTATATTGGACGTTTGGTGAGGAGTATGCCACGTCGGATCCGCGCTTGTCTCGTGAACTGAGGAGGATTTACAAGGTATTGAGGTCTTGGACTGAATGTGGTAAATTCTCTGACTGACCGTCCATGTCTTCTATAGCTCAGTGCGTGGAATGTGTGCTTGTCAGACATCCAACTGTCGCTGAAATCATTCACCAGATGTCACAGTGCAATGCCTCAACGGTCTTTTTTATTAAAATATAAATATATTTTTTCATATATCTCACTTTTATCAAATAGTCCCTACTTTTTTAATAGTGTAGTTCTAAAGAATGGTTCTAGGCTAAAATAGGTGTAACCTTTCAGTTCTAAATTTTTAAGTAGTCTTGTTCCCTCGCGCACACAATAGGACACGCCCTGCTATATGCAGAACAATTTGTAGCCATAGCAATGTCTTTAAAAATCTAAAAATACAAATTCTGAAAGGCAAAAAGATCACATCCATGCACGTCACCTCAGGAATGTGCACTGCACATAGGCACTCGCGTCACATGATACCTTGCTAACATCATCACAATGTGACCACAAGAATTGGCAAACTCTGGAGAATGAAAATCAATGGAAACCATCATCAAACATCATCATATTCAGCTTGATGGAGAACATGCTTATTCGGGGGTAAGTGATGTTATACTCTTGTTCCGGTATCAATACTCTATCCACCATCAACCATCAAAACACTCATGCGATCAATGAATTACTGTCAAAGCACGATCCGCAGAATTATGTTCTAATTCGTCAAACTCAACCGAACATAAATAACTTACAACAAGGAAAGACAACACACTTGTGATACTCAGGAATGTGCTCGTCATGACGGGTGTTGCAGATTCAAATATATTCAGAATAAACACTGCACAACATGATCAAAATATTTCATCACACAAAGCAAAAGATGTTGGTCTGATAAAATCGACATTCGTTGTAATATTGCAAGACCCCCCCCCCCCCCCCCCCCCCCTTAAAGGGCAACATAAGTAATGGAATTTTGTTTATTTTGAAGTTTCAACCTCTCATATTCCTTAAATTCAAATTAAATATACACAAATTATACATCAAAATGAAGGTTGAGATGTATAGAATACGAAACACATATGTAATCAACTCATAGAGTTGACAGCATGCTCCACTGGTTCCTGGAAGTCTGCTACCGTATTCGTACCAGAACTGATAATAAAATAATATTTCACGAGAACAACTTGTGGCCAAATGTGCTTCACATATCCAAGAACAAAGCTAGGCATTCAAAACACTTTCGAATGCAGCGATAGGACAGCATTTGGGAAAAGGACAACACTGTCTGCATTTTTTATTGAAGATGGATTCCATGTTCAACGGACATGCGCAAATCACTCGATACTACGAATTTCCATAAAAAACAAAATCGTAATTCTAAGAAATTTTACCAGGTGTCATGATACCTTGCACTGAATATGGCAACTTTGCAGTCTATGTATAATGATAGTATGCTTCATTAAGACGATCTTTCTCATTATTTGATTTTAGACGGTGTTGTTTTTCGATGCTTTTCCGGTCCGATGACGTAGACCAGAAATCGAAAGTAAGAATATATGTAAACAAAGCAGTCACTTTGAGAATTTACCCCCATGCAGCTCTGTCGCTGTATTTTGAAGGATTTTGATGCGCAAGCTTTGTTTTTGGATATGTGAAGCGCATTTGGTCACAAGTTGTTCTCAGGAAATATTATTGTATTATCAGTTCTGGTACGGTATCAGACTTTCAGGACCATTGGTGCCTGCTGTCAACTCTGTGAGTTGATTTCATATATTTGGCGTGTTCTCTATCGCCCAATCTTCATTTTGGTGTATAATTTGTGTATATTTAATTTGAATTTAAGGAATATCAGAGGTAGGAATTTCAAAATAAACAAAATTCCATTACTTTTATAGACCCTTAATATAAATAAGGGAGGACGGGTGGGTGGGTGAAGAGGACCTGCCACACTGCTGGCCGAGCGTCAAGGTAGTTTCCTAAACCCAGCTTGTGTTTCAACACAAGCTGTACGCTTTCACCAACCATCAGTGAAACTGCGAGCCAACACAATTAACTGAATAGCAAACATTCCATCGGACTGTTAACAACAGGAGAATACACGTGTGTGTGCCCTCACAAGCATCATGTTACCTCTCCTGTTACAAGAGACAAAAGGATGCTAGAGAAGCATCATTAAGGGGATGGGGGGAGCTTTTTATTTTTAAACAAACATTTTTCAATGTGCCCAGGTCAGGCATTTGTAGAAACTAAATAAGATTTAGTTAAATTAACAGAGTAAGACAATTGGAAATTGACAAAATATTTCTTTATTAAATTTAATTTTTTTGAAAGTCAATCATACTGCTCGAAGTAATAAACAAAACATGTGGATGTATATACATTTAATCAAAATTGAAACTTTCAGGCGACAAAACTAAGAATGAGCTATTTTAGTCCTAAACTAGAGGCTCAAGTAAGCTTAAATGGTTCACCCGTCAGAAGTTGCATGAAGGGTGTTGACCAAGTGAATGAGAGTTTTTTGAATGATCAGTGACAGTTCTTGGCAAAGGTTTTCATGACTAAAGATAAAAGCTATAAAAATTTTTATTAAGTGCTGTGAGTCTAAATTAATCTGGTAAGTGATAAAGATGTGGCCAAATACACCCCCCAAAATGCTCAATTAATTCTATAACCACCCCACCCCCCCTATTGAATTAGTTTTGGGGTAACAGTACTTAAAATTTCAGACATTTGGACATTAGTAATGATCAAAAGTATAAACATTTTATTAAGTACTATCACCCTTTAACAATGTGTTAAATTTGTTAAGATGTACAAAGACACATTCCAAAAATGTACAACTAGAACTATCAATCAAGGTGATTAATACACCCACTTTTGACTTACTAGAATAAACCTCTAAATGTTGAGCTTGAAAAAACCAATTCAGAAATGTTGGAAGAGCCGAGTGTCTAAAATTCCATAAAGGTAGGTAACCTGTTGAAAATCATCACAGATGGAAATTTAGAAATATGCACTGTACCAACCACTTTTGTAATACAACCACTTTTGCAACGAAATTTATTACAAAAGTGGTTAACGCGTATCAACCACTTTTGTAATAAAACCACTTTTGTAATAAACTAACCATTTTTGTAATAAACTCATTTCGGTGATAAATCACGGACGTCCATTTTATAGTTGGACATTGGGGTGGGGTGAGGGACTAGTTTACCTAAACTTGTTTGTGTGTCATTCATTGGAATAACGTGTCCATTCCATTCATCTGTTGAAACTTCGAAGTGACTGAAGAAAGTAAGTAACTACTTTTGCAATAAACTTTATTACAAAAGTGGTTATCGCGTACCAACCACTTTTGTACTAAACTAACCATTATTGTAACACACCTATTTTTGTGATGAAAATCGGACTTTCATTTTATAGTTGGACACTGGGGTGGGTTGAGAGCTAGTTTACCTAAACATGTTTGTGTGTCGTTCAGTGGAATAAAGTGTTCATTCGCCAGTTGAAACGTGGCAGTGTCTGGAGAAAGTTCGCAACCACTTTTTCAATAAACTTTATTACAAAAGTGGTTATCGCGTACCAACCACTTTTGTAATAATAAACACTTTTGTAATAAACTAACCATTACTGTAATACACCTATTTTTGTGATGAATCACGACATCCATTTTATTACCGGACGATGTGTTTGTTTGGAGAGGGGGTAGCACAAAGTAGCGCCAAAGCTATTCCGAAATTTGGTGGGCGCTAAAATCATACTGCACACAGATGGATGGGGAAAGCTGGGTTTGACGTCTATCGTTTTTGATATGTCTGCCCGAATTCCTCCTACGAGCGCAGTTTTTCTTAAACCCAGTAGTTCCTATCGATCTTGTTGTCCCTTTTATAGAGCGGGTTGAATTCTTTCGCACACTATTAACCCCAAATGAGGCGAGGAATTTAGAAATTCTATTACACACTATTGACTGGTGTTAGTAAATTATCACAATACAGGTGGACGTACATCAGCCACCAACATCGCTGAAGTTAAGCTCCGATGAACCCGGTTAGTCTGTTGATGGGGTGACCATTCAGTGATTGATTTGGATTAACACTTCGTGCTCTTGGGCAAGGTATTTTACCTCGACTGCTCGCATGTGGAGCGGGTGGGGGAAGCTGACGGTGTGCTGAGATGGACTGGTGTGCACGCGTCTTAACCTTAATTATCCTGACTGCGTTGTGCAGTGCATAGTACTGATGTACAGTACGTAGTGCAATCTTGGATTATGAGATGTTGGATAGGTTATAGGGTCTCGTCGCTGCTTGGTGGCTCTCTTCTGGTACATCGTCGTCCTCCACTCATAAAACTGTCACCCACACAAAATGACTCAAACTACATAAGTATCGTAAAACACCAATAAATAAATAAATAAATAAATAAATAAATAAATAAATAAATAAATAAATAAATAAATAAACACACTGAATACCCTTTTTCGTCGAATGGAACAATGAATGCTGTGAAAATGAGCACATCACGCGCAAAATCATATGTCTCAAAATGAAGATTATGAAAATGAGTTCAATGCGTGCAAAAACATACGTATCATAGCCCCATTTCGATATTTTAGGATCCACCGAGTCACTAACTATGACTCATTAAATGGATTCTAAGGGAAAATCATTTTACATACAGGTACTTTCTGCTTTCAATGGAGGTAACTCTTGTTATTTTTTTAAACAATAAACAGAGACGGAAAATGGAAGGAGAGGAGCCTCCGCCGCTTCTAGCTCCCCTATCCCCCCGGTCTCTGCTACCCGACCGCCCTGCCCCTTGTCGCCCCTACCCCAAGAGCCTCTAGTTCCCTGCCGCCTCTGCCGCCTCTGCCGCCTCACACTCAGAGGTCCTGGTCACCTTTGCCACTGCAGCCGCCGTCCATCGTGACTGGAAGACACGATATTTTCAGAAAAAATTTTCATCCATGGATAGTTTTTTAGACATTGTCAAGCTGTTTTTGGGTAATTCTATATCTAATATCGGTAGTTTAGGGTAATTCCATGTTTTCCCAAAACACACCCGTACAAACATTGGATCCGGAACATGTCCACGTCCCAGCTACAACATTAACATGGTTACCAGAGTAAAATTCACTAAAATACACGAATGTTGGATTCATTTGTGTAATTCTATACTACTGGAACATACTCCCCTCGAATCAAACATACCCTCAAAACATACCCCCGATCTTATACCAAGAGGTAAGGTTTCGTCACCAGGCTACCACGTGACACTTGAGAAACCAGGATGGCGCCCCTATACACAAAATGGACGACCAAAACACGTGTCCCCATATACACCCAAGCTGCGCACGCGCATTCGAACCTCATATCGCTATGGCAATGACGTCACAACATAACCACGCACATTGGTTACATGTCAACACAACATGGGCGCTCGCAGTCACGTGACATGACGTCACTTCCGAGATCCATCTAAATTGCAAGAGGGCGCCTTTGGCTGGTCTACTGCTGTACTAAACGGCTGCTTTTGGGATGTGATAGCGGGTCTGACTCTGCAACCGTGAAAAGGGGCTCACATGATATAACTTCTGACACCTGAATCTAAACTTTCGCGTTTTTTTTTTTTTTTTGAATGAACATAACAAATATCGAGTATTCAGAAGTAAACACAACTGCACGTTATCCCTCTGGTCTTGTCTCTCCGCGTGCCACAAGACAACAAGTAAAACATGCCCCCTTGCTTTTGGTACACGAAAGAATGGCGCAACTTGGACGCTGGTGATAAACTGGATTCAACATTGAACCCTTTGCATCCATGAAAAGGATTCATCACTGGCCCGATTGCTCGCTCTGAAACGGAGTAATAAATTACGTGCAGTCACACATGTAATATTTTCAAACATCTGAGTCTGAACTTTCATGATCCTAATTTGGCAATATAACAATTGACTACGGGCCGATTGTCATATTGCCATACCGGAAGAATGAGTGTTTCAGTTGGCAATATAACAGTTGGCAAATGTATAGTAGTCAAAAGAAATTTATTTACTCTGCTCTAGTCCTTCCACATAACACGGGACAAGTTACGCATGCCCCTGGTCTTGTGCCGCATGGACAGACTGCGCAACGGTTAACTTATCCGTAGCAATAATCGTGTCTGAACTTTCATCGTTCTTGAAAAGAAATAACATATGCTTAATGCAGAATAGTAACAGTGACCACTTATGGTCAATCTGACGCGACCCCTCCATGTGCTACCAACCAATTAAAAATCTTGCTTTATATGGGACATTGACCCCCGAATGCAAAGTGGATCAGCGCATCAGAACCCGTGACCAGATATATAAAAGATGTTTATTCCATTTTAGATTAATATTATTAACGCTTTCATTATCCCATTTGGCAACACAAAGCTCCTTTTGTGCCAATCCTGCTGACATGGAATGTTTAGTCGAGCAAGCCAGTCAGCTGTACACTGAGGTTTTGTACCACTGATGTAAACGTCCACTTGTGTAACTTGTTTTTCCCTTTTATTTTTTTTTTTCGTAATAGGAATTACACCGCCAGACATATGCTGTAGTAGACACCCATTCTGACACAACAATGCAGCAGTCTATTTTACCATGTATCTTGAGCTGCGCGCTTTTCAGTTACCCACATAATCCACTCGATAAGCATTGTTACAACCGGTAATGTAATACAACCTATTATGCAATAAATTTATCGCATTATCGCCATTTTATCGGTTGCGTTGGATGGCAAACCTAACCTATCATGCAATAAACTTAATACATCAGCGGTTGTCTTGCATGGAAAACTTAACTACAAATGCAATAAATTTATTACATTATCGATTGCGTAAGATGGCAAACCTAACCTATTATGCAATGAATTTATTACATCGTCGGTTGCGTTGGATGGCAAACCCAACCTATTATGCAGTAAATTTATTACATTATCGGTTGCGTTGGATGGCAAACCTAACCGATAATGCAATAAATTTGTTACATTGTCGGTTGCATAAGATGACAAACCTAACCTATTATACAATAAAGTTTATTGCAAAAGTGGTTGCTTACTTTCTTCAGTCACTTCCAAGTTTCAACAAGTTAATGGACACGTTATTCCATTAAACGACACACAAACATGTTTAAGTAAACTCGTCCCTCACCCACCCCAATGTCCGAAAATAAAATGGACATCCGTGATTTATCACCGAAATGAGTTTATTACAATAATGTCAGTTTATTACAAAAGTGGTTTTATTACAAAAGTGGTTGGTACGCGATAACCACTTTTGTAATAAAGTTTATTGCAAAAGTGGTTGCGTACTTTCTTCAGTCACTATCATGTTTTAACTGGTGAATGGATACGTTATTCCATCGAACGACACACAAACATGTTTAGGTAGAGTAATCCCTCACCCCACCCCAATGTCCGACTATAAAATGTACGTCCGTGATTTATCACCGAAATGAGTTTATTACAATAATGGTTAGTTTATTACAAAAGTGGTTTTATTACAAAAGTGGTTGGTACGGTTAACCACTTTTGTAATAAAGTTTATTGCAAAAGTGGTTGCGTACTTTCTGCAACAGGTGAATAGAAACGTTATTCTGTTGAACGACATACAAACATGTTTAGGTAAATTAGATCTCACTCCCACCACAATGTCCAACTATAAAATGGACGTCCGTGATTTATCACAGAAATGAGTTTATTACAATATTTGTTAGTTTACTACAATAGTGGTTTTATTACAAAAGTGGTCGGTACGCGGTAATCACTATTGTGATGAAGTTTATCACAAAAGTGGTTGTACCACAATGCTTACTTTTGATAAAATCTATCTTTTCTCTATACATTTGAGTAATGTTGTCAGTTTGTTTGTCTGTTCTCTAAAGAATCGAAACCGATCGGGACGAAATTTGCCATGGGTGTGTAGTTTGGGCCAACGAATGTTTTTGGTAATTCGGATGTGGGTGAATTGGGGTGGGGGTGCTTTCATCACGCATGCACTGTAACGCTCTTGGGAAGTACTGCGCCGATCGCGACGAAACCTGGGATTTAGCACTGTCGGCTACAGGGTGGAGCCAATCTTTAGGCATACGCAGTTACGATCTTGGAAACTACTGCCCGGACAAAGTCGGACACCCATCTAGTCTATTATATATTCAAGTTCGTTTGTCTGTGTGTGTGTCTGTTTGCTATCGACTAAAACACGGCTGGGCTGAGAGGGTCGAATCTTGGAATTGCGTGTGTAGTTTGGTCCCGGGAAGGTGTTTCCTTTATTGGAACTGGGCCCATCTTCGCGTATGCGAAGTAACGATCTCGGAAACTACCGGACCGATCGGGACAAAACCTTAGATTTGTATGTAAGATCCATCGGGTAGTAATTTGCCACCGACGGGTGTGTGATGGGACCGTCTTCGCGCATGCGCAGTGCCGTTCTCGGAAACTGCTGGGCCCTCTGGGAGAAACCTGGGATTTGTATTACGGTCCGTCAGGTGATGATTTGCCACTATCGGCTCTGGGGTAGGAGTCAATCTTTGCTCATGCGCTGTGATGATCTCGGAAACAACCAGCCCGGACGAAGCCCCTCCCCCCCTCCAATCTACTCTAAATATATATTTGAATAATCTTGTTTGTTTGTCGCTTCTCTACAGACTCGAAAAAGGATGGTACGATTGGGAAGAAATTTATTTGGCATGGGTGTGTAGTTTTGCCCCGGGAAGGTTTTGAACTTTTCAGACATGGGGTAGGTAATGGTCCGTTTTCGCGCATGCGTAGTAACGCTCTCCAAAACTACTGGGCTGATAAACGCAGACAGACAGACATACATGCAGACAAACAAGATTACTGTAGTATATACACAGACTAGGTGGAGGGCCGGATTCGTCCGGGAATGAGTTAAATAGGCAACTGAGCCGAGCACGAGCAATTTGAGTTGCCCAGAAGACTACTGGATGGAACTTACATACAGATCCCAGGTTTTGAGTGCATCGGCCCAGTAGCTTCCGAGATTGTTACCGCGCATGCGTGAAGATGGGCGAAAACCAATACCTGATGATGACCGATCACTACCCGATAGACTATACATAACAACCCAAGTGCCATCCCGGCCGGCCGAGTAGTCTCCAAGATGGTCACTACGCATGCGCAAAGACGGTGCCACACCCCATGCTCGTATAGCCATGTCCCTTCGGAACCCAAACTCCACACCCATGCCAAGTTTCGTCCCGATTGGCATAGCCGTTTTCGAGTCTACAGAGAAAAGACAAACACAGACAAGATTATAATATATATATAAATAATAGATGGTGGTGTTCGACTTTGTCTGAGCTATTGTCTCTAGCGCATGCGCAAAGATTGACTCCCACCCCTTATCCGACGGTAGCAAATTACCACCCAATGGACTGTACATACAAATCCCAGGTTTCGTCCCGATCGGCCCAGTACTTTCCGAAATCGCCACTGCGGATGCGAGAAGACAGGCCCCGCCCCATAGTCGATGGTGAAGAATGACTACCCGATGGACCCTACAAAAAATCCCAAGTTTCGTCCCGATCAGCACAGTAGTTTTCGAACTCGTAACTGCACATGCGCGAAAACGGGCCCTACCTCATACCCGACGTTGGAAAATGAATACCCGATGGACCTTACATAAAAATCTCAAGTTTCGTCTCGAGTGGCCCAGTAGTTTCCGAGATTTGTACTGCGCATGCGCGAAGACTGGCTCTAATCCCACGGTGAAATAGCTTAAGTCCTTCCCGCGCCAAAGCTACACATCCATGCTAAGTTTCGTCTCGATCAGCCGAGCCGTTTTCGAATCCATGGAGAACAACAGACAGACAGAAAAAAATTTTGTCCAGATCGTCCCAGCCATCTTCGAGTCTATGGAGAACAAACAGGCAGACAAAGGGACAAGATTGCTCAAATATATATATTGACTAGATAAGGGTGCTCGACTTTGTCCGGGTTTTTTATCTTGGTGCGTGCGCAAAGATTGGCTCCCAGGCAATAGCCGATGGTGGCAAATTACTACCCGATGTACCATACATACAAAATACCAGGTTTCTTCCCGATCGGTCTAGAAATTTCCCATTTTGTTTTTGCGCATACGCCAAGACGGCCCCAGCCCAAACCCGACGGTGACAAATGACTATCCGGTGGACCCCACATACAAATTCCAAGTTTTGTCCCGATCGAAACAGTAGTTTCCGAATGCGCCACTACGCATGCTTGGATTCGGGATCCCATCCCATACCTGCAAATCCCTACACTATGGATCATATAATTATATCCCAGGTTTCGTCCCAATCGGCCGAGTAGTTTCCGATATCGTTACTGCGCATACGCGAAGTCGGGCCCCCAAGCCATGCCCGGAAGTCCCAATCCTTTCCGGGCGCAATCTACACACCCAGGCTGAATTTCGACCCGATCAGCCTAGTCGTTTTCGAGTCTATGGAGGACAAACCAACAAACAAAAAAACAAACAAGATTACTCAAATATATGAAGAGAGGATAGAGTTTATCAAAAGTGGGCATTTTACCCAAAGTGGTGATCTTGTTCGTTTTATCAAAAGTGGCCGTTTCTTTTACATCAAAAGTGGTCGATTTTATATCAAAAGTGCCTAGCTACATCAAAAGTGGGCGATTTTTACACAAAATTGGCAAGCTACATCAAAAGTGGTAAATATATCAAAAGTGGGCGCAACACATGTTTGGGTAAACTAGTCCCTCACCCCATCCCCAATGTCCGACTATAAAATGGTCAACCGTGATTTATCACCGAAATGAGTTTATATGGACGTCCGTGATTTATCACCGAAATGAGTTTATTACACTAATGGTTAGTTTATTACAAAAATGGTTTTATTACAAAAGTGGTTGGTATGCGATAACCACTTTTGTAATAAAGTTTATTGCAAAAGTGGTTGCGTACTTTCTCCAGGCACTGCCACGTTTCAACTGGTGAATGAACACTTTATTCCATTGAACGACACACAAACATGTTTAGGTAAACTAGCTCTTAACCCACCCCAATGTCCAACTATAAATTGAACGTCCTGTGATTTATCACAAAAATAGGTGTGTTACAATAATGGTTAGTTTAGTAAAAAAAGTGGTTGGTACGCGATAACCACTTTTGTAATAAAGTTTATTGCAAAAGTGGTTACTTACTTTCTTCAGTCGCTTCCAAGTTTCAACAGGTGAATGGAATGGACACGTTATTCCATTGAACGACATACAAACATGTTTAGGTAAACTTGTCCCTAACCCCACCTCAATGTCCAACTATAAAATGGACGTCCGTGATTTATCACCAAAATGAGTTTATTACAATAATGGTTAGTTTATTACAAAAGTGGTTTTATTACAAAAGTGGTTGGTACGCGATAACCACTTTTGTAATGAAGTTTATTGTAAAAGTGCTTGCGTACTTTCTTCAGTCACTACCAAGTTTCAATAGGTGAATGGACACGTTATTCCATTGAACGATACACAAACATGTTTAGGTAAACTAGTCCCTCACCCCACCCAATGTCCGACTTTTAAATAGACGTCCGTGCTTTATCACCGAAATGAGTTTATTACAATAATGGTTAGTTTATTACAAAAGTGGTTTTATTACAAAAGTGGTTGCGACGCATTAACCACTTTTGTAATAAATTTTTTTGCAAGAGTGGTTGTATTACAAAAGTGGTTGGTACAATGCACAGGTTCTCTTTGTTTTATCAAAGTCAGCTCAGTAGTGTTTGATGAGTCGTGCACACAAGAATGTCATTTGAAAATCCATAATAAATCTAAGTTCAGGGAAAATACCCTGTTTAACACTGTCACAAATGAAACATTTTAGAATATGCACATGTTCACTTGCTAGTAATAATATTTGAGAAGTTTGATCAAAATTGGTTCAAAAATGTAGGTCGAGTTGCATGCACAAAACTCTCCCATACAAATCTATATTAATTTTTTTGAGTTGAATTGGAGACAAAAGGCCCCAATGAGCCCTAATTGCTCACCTGACAAAGTGATTCAAAGAAGTATTTTGGGTCCATCAACACTGCAGAGGAATGAAGTCATGGAATTATTCATAACTCTAGTGTCCATGTGAGATGATTATTGTCATAGGTCCTACTGGCTGCTTCCTATTCTATCAGCTGTAGACAAGCACTGGTAAACTTCCAAGGGTTGTTATGTCACTGACTGCAATTTGAAAGTCAAATTTTATGGAAAAACACTAAGGAACTGATTTGAACAACCTTGAACCTAACTTCCCACCCCCCCCCCCCCTTTAGAGAGCCCAAATATTAAGCCAGGGACTCGGATTGAACAAACTTGAAGCTGAACCTCCCTATAGATATTATATACCAAATATAAAGGGATTCAGACTGGTGGAACTGAAGAAGAAGATTTTTAGAAATCTCCTCATACTGCACTAAGTTTAAATTCGGGCTCCAAAAGACACCCCAAATATTAATCCAGGGACTCGATTTGAACAAACTTGAATCTGCCCACTCCCTCCCTCCCTCCCCCCCCCCCCCCCCCCTAAAGATGCTGTATACCAAATACGAAAGCACTCTGACTGGTGGATCTGAAGAAGATTTTTAATGAAATTTCCTCATATTGCACAAAGGTAATATTCGGGCTCCCATAGGGAGCCCAAATATTAACCCAGGAACTCGAGTTGAACAAATATGAATTTGCCCCCCAAAATTTTGTCCCTATAGTGGCATTTTTATCCCTACAGTGGCCCCATTGGAGGCAAAAAAAAAGATTTTAAAAAATGTTTTGCCTCCAATGGAGCCACTATAGGGACAAAAATGCCACTATAGGGACAAAACCCTGTGGAGAATCCTATGTTAATTTTGTCCCTATAGCGATCCCATTGGGGTATGGGGAATTCAGTGTTAAATGCTTGTCCCTATAGTGGCAGCCACGGGTAAAAGTCCCTTCCAATCATTCAATTTTTGCATGTTTATTAATCATTCTTTCCACGTTGTAAACCGTATAACACTTTACAGTATGGAGAGGCTGTTTAGTAAACATACGTTATTAAAGGCTAAAATACCCAAACAGTGAAAAAAGAGAAGTATCTCTTAACTCTTTCTACTGTTGCAGATGAATAGTGGGCACTACCGGTTTTAAACAGACAACAAGATTTATTTTAGGTACCAAAGCCCTATGGAGAATCCTATGTTAATTTTGTACCTATAGTGCCCCCATTGGGGTATGGGGAATTCAGTGCTAAATGCTTTTCGCCAGAGTGGCAGCTATGGGTAAAAATGGTTGTACCCAGAGTGGCCACTACGGGGTTAAAATCCCTTCCAATCACTAAATTTTTCAAACAGGCGTATTTCATATGTTGCACATTTCAATAATTCTGTGAAGTATTGGTAGGAAGAAATAACCGCGAAATTGGATACTGATTAGTGACAGGAAATATATCTCTTTCACACAGAGAAAATAACTTAGATCATTCGCTGTGTTGTCTTTTGGGGAATACACTATTACATGTAGTTAACACTGATGCTAGGCAGAATCTTTGACTATTTCCCCCCAGATTTTTTTACGACACAGAGTCAGTCTTTCCATCCAAATTATTTTGGAGGGAAAAGAGTGACATTCTGCATCAGGCTGCCATTACCGAAATATTTTCATTCACAAAGCTAGTTTATCTATATTGAGAGTGGATAGGGGTGCGAAATGTTTGGTATAAAGAAAACCTGTTTCTAATAATATGGTGCCTTGAAAAAGGCTGTTTTGATTTTTTCATTAAATGAAAAAATAATAGATTATTCAGGCATCTTTTTTTTCATTTGTGTCCGACGGTTCCTATTACTCCAAGTTTAAACCGATAAGGCTGTGGACCTCTCTCCAGTTCTTTTGAACTCTGTTCCATGTTTCTGCTTGATATACGGGGCATTGTGATGCCCGCTACCAATATTTCTAACCCAACTGCCATCTTCTCCGGGTTTTTTTAATTGAATGTACATCATACACCCATGTTCCAGCTTCCATTTTTATAAGATCATCAAAATTGATGGTTTCAACGTCCGTGTTTTCTTACTGCTCAAGTAAAATAGATGTTGAAATGTAACCCAAAACCTCAACTCATTGGATGTGCAATGAGTATTTTTCACCCATCTAAATCTAACCAATGGGAGAGAAAGCGCGAGAAATACGTCTTCGATGCATTTTGGATCCTTGCATGTCAAATAAAAAGAATGTGAGTTGAGGTTTTGGGTTACATTTCAACATCTATTTTACTTGAGAAAGAAAAAAACATGGATTTATCAAAAATTAGAGAGATAACAAATGAAGAGGCAGAGAGAGAAGCAGAAAGATATTTAAAGGATAGATGGGAGAGGACAAATGAAGTTTTTTTGTTAGCTCTGTATCAGTAGTGCAGCTCAACCCTGCCGAGCCATGAATTTAGAGATATGCTGGAGAAGTTTCCAGAGATGGGGGTCGGTGAGACGGCCGTTTGGAGAGGTTCAGTTCCATAATAGGGCAAAACATTCCCACGAATACCCAACGGTTATATATGAGGCAATCATGTTTGGGGGAGAAAACGAAGACTGAGAAAAAGAATGTTTTACCGCAGAGGAAATGAAATCAGCTCAACAACACTCGTTGGCAGGGTGATGTTCACCACAAAATGGCTTCGCGCCGGCCCTTTTAGGGCCACTATAATCTTAAAAAGAGGGTTTTTTTTTTCAAATCATGTCACCATATTATTCATTTTATTGAAATATCAAAACAGCTATCTTTTACTTTCTTTTCTTTGTGTTTAATCTAAATGTCAAGTGGTTGTACAAACCACGAACGTCCCCTGATCAAACACAAAGAAAGTAAAAAAATGTATTTAGGTTTTTTCAGGGAAATTCCGGGGGGGGGGGGGGCACTAAAAATTTGCAAGACGTGATGTCCTATTTTTTATTCAGCTCCTTTTTACACCCACCCACCCCTACGTGCAAATTTTCTACTACCGTTCTCAGACACCCACCCCCCCCCCCCTCACTCTCCCATTAAAATCCAAAATAAACTAATAAACTTAGTAGACACAGCTGTCTTTGGGTTGTTTCATAATATTCTTAAACTTGTACCACCAATTTAAACCTCTGTGGGCTGCTGTGGGCCCCAATCTTCAAATGACAAGCTGTTCATTATCAGGCTTGGCCAGAGCAGGTGTACATATACGGGAACAAATTTTCATTTGAATTGTTCTGTCAGTATTCTCAGGTGTTTGCTATTTTCCTCTTCTATCCATACAAATTCTATTAATAAATAAATAACTTGGGTTGAATTTAGTGCATCAGAGAGAATGTTTCCAAAATATTGTCTGCACATTTTCTACATTTCGAACAAGACACCCACCCTCTACTAATGTGTGACATTTTCCCAGATTAAGCCCAATATTCTCACATATAAAGCCTCCAGATGTTGTATTTATGTTAAGAGTGTGATGTACAACATCATCTTTAAGGTTTGAAACACAAATGATGGTATATATTAGCTGATATATTGATATATTTTTAAAAAATTCAAAAAATTGCACAGGTTGGAAATGCACATTTTTGGCGCACTCAAGAGACCCACCCACCCCCACGTCACGTCTTGCAAATTGTTGGTGCCCCCCCCCCCCCCCCTCCCTGGAAATTCAGTGATATTTTGGAGATAAAGACTGTCACTCGGTCGTGCAAATCTGAGGGAAGTGTGGAGTGACAGTTATGGGTAAGATTTCCTTGTATTCACGAGTTTAAAAAAATACTGTGGTGATGTGGTTTCAACTCGTGAATACAAGGAAATCTTACACTTTAAACAGACGATTCTGCCTGTGTATTCTGTGATATTCCTTCCCTCTAATGCTTCAGGCAGCAGTGGTGTGGGTTCAACTCGTGGCTACAGGGGAAATCTTACACTTTGGAGAGTCGGATCTGGCTGTGTAATCAGCGATATTCCTTCGCTCTCACGTGCTGGTGACAATATCGCTGAATACACACAATAGGATGTGATATTGCATTCTATGGAATAGGGAAGCGAAATCCTTTTTTTACTATAGGAATTATTTTACCACAGCAATATGAAAAGTAACTGAACATCCTTTTTCGCATTTCAGAAATTTTATTCCTTTTTCTTTTGCTGAACTTCTGAATGTCACTTTTCAATTGGTCAAACAAAAATTGCCAAGTTTCGACACTTTTGCTTTTCGTTTTCTTGAAACTTTCATTGGAACTGCTTCTGTCTCTGGAAATAATTCATCAATCTCCATTTTACTCCCCACATTGTACAATCAGTGTCATTAAACTCAGGTAACAAAGTTTTTTCAACCTTCGGCTGTTAGTTGAAGCCAACAGCCGGCAGCACATCTGCATGCTCTCTCTGTTGCGACCGATTAAACCCAAACCCTGTAAGTGGTAATGCAGGTATGTGCTCTATTTGTTCTGGAATCATATTATTCCCTGTCAAATCCATTTTCTTCTTCCTGCATTCGTTAATCCAATGACCTTGCTCTTTGCAATAAAAACATGCTCCTTTGTTAGGACATGTATTGTGCCAATGTCCATTCTGTTGACAAATTGAACAAATCTCTTTATGCAGTGTCAACTTATAAAGTTCATTGACAAGCTTTCTTATTTCATTCCATTTAGATGCTTTGTAGTAAATGCTTCTAACATCATTTGCTTTTTTCCAATTTTGGGTCGTTATTCATTTTTGTTTAACTTGGGAAATCCCCTCTTGCAATCTTGATAGCCCAAAAGCAAGTATGAGACACCCTCATTTGTCTCCATCCTTTTATACTTTTTTTCATTTCAGTCTTTTTCAGAAACATTAATTTTGCAATCTGAAAGCTTGTGGTACTACTCTCAATGACTCATCGGGTTTTTCTTTCTATGTTGACACAACCCCTAAGACATTTGTTTTTAAATGAACTAGCAGAAAAGTTATTTCCTTCATTTGGTAAACACAAAATCATATCAAAACGACACTGAACCTTATTTAGATGCAAATTTGTACATGTCTGGGGCTATGTCTCCCATAGTCAGAGAAGATTTTATTAAATGCTACAATCAAAACTTTACTAGTAATGCTACTTTCAATTTTTGCCAAAAGAAATGGACATGTAGTGTAAGACCAATGTGGATGTGTTATGTAGAGGGTGCGGGGCATTCAGAAAACAATTTTCCGAATGCGATGGGGTAGATCCATTCAGGGAAGTAGTGACTTTAGTTGATGAAAAAATTATTTGTAAAAAATAATTTCATTTTTTTTAAAAATAATTTGATATACAGTGGAAACTTATGACATCACAATAGCTAATTGTATTATACCATTTGAAATGTATTACTTGGTGGTTTAAAAACACATTGGAGTGAAAGATTTCCAAACTTTGTGATTACAGGGGATACGTCCAAGTTTTTTCTCTCTCCATGTTTTTTTCGCTATGAAAAAACTCAGCTCGGAACCCCAAAGCAAAGTTGTAGCTATACCCACCAGCTACAATTAACTTCTGTATCCACAAAGTATTTTATTTTGCCAAAACATGAGGGAAATCTGAGGTTTTACACCTCTTTGAATTGAATCAACTCTTGATACAAAAGATTTGAGTGCGAACGTGCAAAACGTTTTGAGTTGTCATGTCTTGATGCCAAGACGTTTTTAATTCAAAAATGATCTTTCAATAAAATGTCAAAATCTTGCCCGAAAAAGATTTAATATTTGGCAGTCTCGAAATACCGCTGAAATGTGTTGTTAATTGTGTGAAAAAGGGTTGCTCTTTTACTACAGTGGCCCTGAAAAGAGCCGTTTTTGTAAAAATTCTCTTTGTAAAGGTATTCTGTCATCACTGTATATTAATCACTATTAACTTCTCCTGGGTGTTTTTTTCTGTATCCCTCACTTAATTCTTTAGTGATTTGTCTTGTATTCACCGCTGAATTCCATCTCTGCAATATCTTCTTATCCACTTCATCTGTACAAAGATGTCTCAGAAAACAATCACTCAACCTAAACGATAACAGCAGGAATGTCTATGCTGAATATGATTTTCTTTTGACAGATAATACTCCATAACTTTTTAAGTTTCGGAACGGGGTGTGTCGCTTGAGATATCATCTTTCAACTGCAGTTCACAAGCTTTACGATAGTATATAATATGGCCAGTTAGAATAGATATGAGTGAAGATATTCGAATAAATAGGTAAAAGTATGGATGTGGTGGGGGTGATTGACCCATTGTTCTGCCGTTAAATGCATAGTATAAGTCATGGAAAAAGCTCGTATATTTAGGCTTTTCCCTCTGGAAAAGACTATTGTTTTTCTACGGATTATTATCTTTTTTTTTTTTCTTTTTTTTTTTTTTTTGTTTTTTCCACACATTTTGTCCGTACGATTCAGAAGCCATTTTCGAACCGATTTTCCCGAAATTTTGCACACGCATAAAGGGGCATAAAATCTAAAAATGTACCAAGAGCGGAATTTTCGATTTAACCCTTATTTCGTCAGAATTGGCAAAAAACTGCCAAAATTGGGGTTTATTGGTACTTTCTCGAAACACGTCTTGTAGATTTTTTTTTTTATACATTCGTCATTGCTAGACCTGTCTGTGACAGGCCCTTTGATACACACGACATATCAGGCGATGTATATGGTAACCCTCCACAGGCTGCCAAACATCGAAATTTTGATAAAAGTGGCAGGTTTCAGGCCCCCACTGCACCCAAACAATACACGAGAGATAAACATAACTTCCTTTATTGGAAGTGGCATTTACCGAGGATCATTTTTGTCAGTAATAAGGGTGTTCAAAAAACCAAGCGTTAACCCGTTTTGGGCTGGTTAAACAGCAATACCCCCATAAAGCTAAAAAAATCGTATTTTCCGTGGATTTTTCTAAACGAGTCTTGTAGATTTTCTAGAAAAAATTGTCACTCCCAGGCCTTGGTGTGACAATAGAAGTTGTATGGACAAAATACTGCGGTGAGCATTTGTTAACCCTCCACAGACTGCTAAAAGTCAAAATTGTGATAAAATGCACTGTTTTTGGACGCCAACAGCACCCACTTGGTGTACCACCGAGAAAGGTTCCTTCTTTTATCGAACGCAGAATTGATGGGGAAACATTGTTGATAGTCTTAAGGGTATTCAAAAGTCGAAGTCTTAACCCATTTTGGACAGGTCTAAAGAGAGATACCCCTTAAAAGCTTAAAATTCCCATTTTCTGTGGATTTCTCTAAAAGCAACTTGTAGGTTTTCAGAAAAAATTGACTATTCGCAGATCTTTGTGTGACATTACAAGTTGCATGGACAAAATATTCCGGTGAGCATTTATTAACCCTCTAGAGACTGCTAAGCATCGTAATTTTGTTGAAATATGCTGTTTTCAGACGCGCACAGCACCCAATGCATACCCGAGAGATAAACATAATCTACTTTGTTGGACGTGGAATTCACCGAGGACCAAATTTGTTAGTAATAATGGTAATGAAAAAAACCAAGCATTAACCTCTTTTGGGGTGGTTAATAGCAATACCCATCAAAAGCTTAAAAAATCATGTTTTCCCTGAATTTCTTTACAAACGCCTTCTAGAGAAAATGGCCGTTGATAGGTCTTAGAGTCACATTACCAGTTGCATGGATAAAATATTCAGATAAGCATTTGTTAACCCTCCATGGGCTGCTAAATGTCAAAATTTCGAAAAAAAATAGTCTGTTTTTGGACACCAACAACATCAAATGGGAATGCTGCAGAGATACATAACTTCTTTTACCAGACGCAAAACTGATAGGGAAAATTTTTAGTACGTAGTAAGGGTATTCAAAAATTGAGGTCTTAACCCATTTTCGCCCGGTTAAGGAGATGTACCCCTTAAAAGCTTAAAATTCCCATTTTCTGTGGATTTCTCCAAAAACTCTAGTAAGTATTCAAGAGAAATTGACCATTTGCAGGTCTTGGAGTGACATTACAAGTTGCATGAACAAAAGATTCCGGTAAGCGTTTGTTAACCCTCCAGAGGCAGCAAATTTTGAGAAAATGGGCTGTACTTGACCACCCATTACACCCAATGTGTACCTGCGAGATGAACATAACCACCTTCATTGGAAGTGGGATTCACCGAGGATTTTGTTAGTAATGAAGGTATTCATAAAACCAAGCATTAACCCATTTAGAAATGGTTACAGGGTGACACCCCTCAAAACGTTAAAAATTCATGTTATCCGAGGATTTCTCTAAAAACATCACGTAGATTTTCAAGAAAAATTGGCCATTCTCAGATCTTAGTGTGAATTACAAGTTGCATGTACAAAATATTCCAGTAAGCATTTGTTAACCCTATGCTGGTTCTCAAACATCAAAATGTTGAAAAAGTGGGCTGTGTTTGCATACCCGCACCACCCAAAGTTAAGAGGAGAAATCAACATAAATGGAAGTAGAATTCACTGAGAATTATTTTTATAAGTAATAAGCGTATTAAAAAAACAACCCTTAACCCGTTTTGGGCTGGATAAGCAATTATACCCATCAGCAGCTTAAAATTCATGTTCTCCCTGGATTTCTCTGAAAACAACTCGTAGATTTTCAAGTAAAAATGGCCATTCACAGTTTTTGGTGTAAAATTACAAGTTGCATGAATTCCTGTTAGCACTTGTTAACCCTTAACAAGCTGCCAGACATCAATATTTTGGGTACATTTGAGATAGAACGGACCATTTTCAAACAGATACAGCACTCAGTGGGTATGTGTCAAACAAACATAACTCCTTTTGTCGATCATTAACTTGTTGGACGACGATATTGATATTAACCCTCTCCACCGTTAATGATGGTTTTTACCTAAACATTTTTTTTTATCAAACTGAGTCATTTGAGACTTCTATACTCGCCTTTTTCATGACATCAATGAAGGAACTTCAGTGAGACAGTCAAAAGCAATTCATCATACACTGCTGGTTCATGACAAATCATGGAATCTCATCAGGAAAAAGCATGATTCTCCAGAATCATAAAGTCTAGTTCAAAAATAAAGTTGATCGAACACATTTCTTTGATGGAAAATAATATTTCAGGTGTTATTCTTGTATCAATATAACACTCGGTATAGGCAGTCAAACTGACAGGCGCGTGGGTTGCTAGCCACCTAGACAAGCAGGGTAAAAAGAGGGGAGGCATGCCAAGATCGGTAAAAAACAGGTACGGGTGCTTGGCAGATGGGGGTTCGAGCCAGACAGACAGGCAGTCAGCGCAGACTGGCTAACACTGTCAGGCAGGCAAATTGGGAGGCAGGAAGATCGGTTGCACGGTGTGCGAGTGGGTTGTGTGGTGGAAGGGGGGGGGGGGGACAAAGTGGGTAGGATAGGATGGCATGTAGGTTAGTAGGCAAACAAGGAAGGGATGTAGTTGAGTAATTGGTGATTAATTAGGTAGCAATGTCGGAAGGGAGACAGGGAGTCTGGGTCAGGTCAGAGTTTTAAGACGGACTAGCAGAGTGGTAGGTAGTAATATAATAACAATAACGCTTTGGATGGCCGCTGTGTTGTCGCGGTTCTCGGGGGAGAAGGTTCTGGTTAAACTGTACTCCCATCTACCCCCCAATTCCCATGCCTCTTCTCTCCTCCCAACACTCGGAGACGCTCTGCTTCATTGCATCCCTTCCCCCATTCTCCCCAATCTCTCCGATCAGCATATTAAGCCTCTCCTTTGAGCCCCCACTAACCATATGTGCTTCAGTCCCCCATCCCACTTCTCCGTTATGCTCCCAGTGAAATTTGGGGTTCTAGAAGAAAGTGTTCCAGGGTCTCCACCACTCCCAAATTACACATCTGGCACTCTTTTTCACTGTCTTCCCCCACCCCCCCCCCCCCCTCTTCTCCAGGGAGCGTGACCGCAGCTTGAACAACCGTGACCACACCAAAGGTGCCATCAAGGTACTCTTCAAAACCAGGCCTCTCTTTATCACGCACGTCACCAAAGACCTCTTTGATTTGACTCCTCTCACCAATTAAGCTAACCACCACATGACCCTTTCTCACGATTCTTTTACCCTGGTATGCCCAAATGTCTAGGTCCGAGATCTCCAACGAGTAGTTGTCTATTATCTCCCTCACTTGGGTCATCCATCCTGTCTTGATATTTGAGTTGAAAATTCTGTGGAACATTACTTTACACCACCGGGTGAGGGGGAAACTTACCAAATACTTAAGATATTTCAATAAGTCTATCATGTCCTTGATTCTCATCCACCCACGCTCACCCGTGATTGCTTCTGGTGATACGGTATTACTCGACGTCGTTATCCATCGGTCTGAATCGTTCTACATGGTTTCCAAACTCTTTACAGTCGTATTGTTTAGGGGCACCACTTCCGTACCATATGTTATACTTGGCAAAACCCACCATTTCCCCAAATAGCTTTCCCAACGAAAACCTTTTTGAAACTGTTTCTTCCTATAAGTTTCGTTTGGAATGCTTTCAGAATTCCAACAAACTCGCCTCCCAAGCCCAGAGCCTCAAGCTTTCGCCTCATACCCGCCCTCCATACTCTGTCGTATCCCTTTTTAACATCCAAAAAGGCCATGAACATCTTTTTCTTTTTGCTTTCACAGATTCTATCATTGGGGGTAACGTGAAGAGATGGTCAGTGACTCTCCTTCCCTTCCTGAAACCATTTTGAATTTCTCTCAAGAAACCCTTCTCCTCAATCAACTCCTCTAATCCCCATACAGGACTGTACAGAAAAACTTTTCCAATGTCACTACTGACAGAGATCCCTCGAAAATTATCCAAAACGTCTTTTTCACCTTTTTGTGAATAAATGTCACTTTGTTTTCTCTCCACTCATTTGTCACCTCTTGTTTTTCTATTGCTAAATTGAATAGGATTGTTAGGCTTTCCAAGAATTCCTCTCCCCCTTTTCTGATAAACTTGTTAGGAATTCCGTCCACCCCCACCCGCTTTTCTATTCTTCAGTTTTGAGATCACCTTTCGCACCTCCTCGGATTTGGTTTCGCTGCACCCGAAGTTCGCAAGATTTTCCCTGACCTGGTTCGGACACTCCGGTGGGTTCCCCATATCCCATCGCTTATCGTTTACCTTTTCCCAGTGCTTGACTAGCTCCGATGCGATTTGGTCTTGATTGTCTGTAACTCTGTGGGTTACTTTCTTTGTTACGTTTATTCACCCCTTTCCAAAAATACGTTCGAACTCGACACACCTGTCATTCTTATCGTCCTGATAAAACTGCTATTTCACACTCTTCGATTATCGTCTTTAATCTTATCTGCTTTATTTCGTGCTTGTTGGCATTCTTCCTTTACTACCGTGGTCTCGTTGCTTTCCACCCTTGAGTTTTCTACTTTTCCTGTATGCAGCACATTTAGCTTTTCTCCCCTTTATGTCCCTTTTCACTTTTTCGTTCACTCTGTACCGATCTTCCCCGTGTTGGCACCCTAACCTTTCCTACACTTCCTTTCCCTGCCTCCACTAGGCTCGCAGCTATGGCGTCGGTCATCTTTTGGACACTACCCCATTGTGTACGCCTGCAAGCTTTGCTTTTCAATTTTTCTTCGAACTTCGCCCAGTCACTATCCTTTTTGAATTCCCAAACATTCCTTTACTTTTTAATTAGTTTTTTGGCCATGATCGTCACTGTAATCAAGTTGTTATCACCATCCACCTCCATTTTACCCTCATCGTCCACTTCTACCCCTGTTACCTCCCTCCATAAATTAATATCTATGAGAATATACTCGATTATTGATTTCTGTCGTTCTTCCCCCATATCCATTTCCCCTTACACCTCGCTTCGCTGTTCAGATGGAAAGCATGCAACAGACTGACGTGCAGGCAGACAATGTCAAAAGACGGGGTGACAGACAGGAAGTCTGTATGGCAGGTAGGCCGGCCGGATGTCAGGCAGGTGAGCGGATAGACAAGATCGTACCCCAGCAGTCACCCACAAGGCAGCCAGAAAGGTAGGCCGACTATCTGTTAGCCAGTCCGACTGGTAAGCAGACAACCAAACTGCTAGCTAGACAGGCAGATAGGCTGGAAGGCGGGTAAGACAGAGGAAGTCTGGAAGGCAGGCCAGCATTCAGCCTGATGGGTAGCTAATTTTGCAAGCATTTATCTAGCGGAATGGGAGGAAAATGCCTTAAGCAAATGTGCAAAGCATCCTCTCGTATATCTCAGGTATTTAGATGACATTTTTATTATTTGAGAACATTCAAAATAAGATTTTGATGAACTTTTAGAACTTTTGAACAATCTCGATCCAAATATTAAATTGAAAGCTACTATCAGTCAAAATTCTGTTGATTTTCTCGATGTGACCGTGTATAAAGGCAAGCAGTTTCAGGCGTCCGGTCATTTAGATTATAAAGTTTATTTTAAACCAACTGATTCGCATCAATTGTTGCACACAAAATCATTTCATCCTCAAAATACATTTAAAGGTATCATCAAATCACAACTCATTGGTTTCCACCGCAATTCAAGTGATAAGGTAAATTTCAATGAGGCTTGTTCTACTCTATCTGGCGCCCTCAGATCGAGAGGATATTCACTGCGCTTTTTGCGTACCTTAAAATCTCAAACTCTGAAAAAGCTTGAAAGTCCAACTGAAACTACTGATTTCGAACCACTGAAGATTGAACACAACAGACCGTTGCAGAATGATAGTGGCTCGGTATTTAATTGCCAAAAGCCTCGATGTAGATTGCATACCTTTCATGCCTGATCAGAAAGAGGAATTTTCCTCCGAACAAACGAAAAATCATTATCAGATCCGTAACCCCTTCCATTGTGATTCAACAAACATTATTTACCTTATCACATGTAAGCTCTGTCGGAAACAGTATGTTGGTCAAAGTCGAAATCCTTTCCGAGAACGTGCTACTAGACACAAACAGGATATAAAACATAATGCTGATGCCCAAGTAGCACAACATTTTAACCTTCCTGGCCATTCTTTGGACGATTTCGAAATCCATCCTATTGAACAACCACCAATTAAAGACACATTAGAAGAAACGGATGAATTTAGAAAAAAACGTGAAGCTTTTTGGATCAATACGCTTCAAACCCTCTGGCCATTTGGTATGAACATATCAGAGGGCGAATGCGAAAGGAGGTCCATCATTCCTTTCACTTTAACGTACAACAGAATGAATATCGAAATAGCAAAAATGTTAAAAGATGAATTCAATTTTACCAATGCTAAATTAAATGAACCTTTGAATCTTCGACCTGTCATCGCCTATAAGAAAAACAAAAGCTTGCGTAACATCCTTGTAAGGACTAAATTAGAGCCCATCAATGAATAACATCAATTTTTGCCAGTCAGTTTAACCAGTTCCTAAGCTCATCACTTAGTTTAAATCAATTTTATGTACTTTTTTGTCATGTTTGAAACCAATCAGGGTTCAGTAAATGAAAACAATTTTTCGGCGGCATATTAAAGGAAAAAAACGTTTCAGTAGGAAATGTCTGTGCCAGTGCGATTTTTTAACAACAAACACACACACACACACACACACACACACACACACACACACACACACACACACACACACACACACACACACACACACACACACACACAGTCTTGTTTTCCCTACATACCGAGGTACCCCATTGTCTGTCCTTTGTGTGGACTAACGGTTTCAACCTCGTTTTGCCGGTACAGTTCTGGGAAAACAACCGAGGTAAAGGGTTTCTTTTGTCTTTTGTACCTCGGTAAGGCGAAACACGCAAACTCTTTTGTCTAGTTACCTCGTCAAGTTGGTAAGACAAACGCACACACACACACACACACACAGTCTTGTTTTCCCTACATACCGAGGTACCCCATTGTCTGTCCTTTGTGTGGACTAACGGTTTCAACCTCGTTTTGCCGGTACAGTTCTGGGAAAACAACCGAGGTAAAGGGTTTCTTTTGTCTTTTGTACCTCGGTAAGGCGAAACACGCAAACTCTTTTGTCTAGTTACCACGTCAAGTTGGTAAGACAAATGCACACACACACACACACACACACACACACACGCACACAGACACACACACACACACACACAAATAAAAAATTATATTTTCCCTGAAACAAAAAAGTAACTAAAAGTTTTTTTGTTTTTTTTTTTTGTTTCAACAAAAAATGATTTTTATTTTATCTTTTATATAAATTTTATTTTTTATATGGCTGTCACTTGAAAAAATTTAGAAGTTGTATGCAGGGAATGGTATTGGAGGGATCACTTCATCCCCTTAAAAATGTGAATGTAAAAACAACGCTGATTCCTGCTAGGTCTGACAGTGGTATTATTTGACGTGTGGGTGGTGATAAGGTGTTCCACTAGTAAAAAAGGGAACTTTACCAGTCAGGCGATGTATAATAGGTAGCAGGTTTTTTAAGGCAGAACATTTTATCAGTATAAAAGCAAAAAACAATTACCATTGGAAGTGGTCTTCGAGCAAAAATAGAAGACCATCTGTTTCATAAACAGATGCCAAAACGGTTAATTCTTGGTTTAGTTTGGAATAAAGATATAAATGGAGATATTGGCACAACTCCATTTAATTTTCAACATTTCTATTTGAACAAGCTGGAAATCGTAATAGATGGACATTTCATTAAATCACACCCCTTCGAACCAAATTTCGAAGGTGGACTTTATCTAAATTCATATTTATCATTATTTGAAGCGACGGGGTAATTTGGACAAACTCAAACATTTAATGTGTGTATGCAGAATTATGCAAAACGATATACCCTTTGGGGGATTGATTTGACACCTGATCAGTCAAGTAGTGAGTCATTGGTTCACCCTATAAAGTCTGGCAATCTTAGGTTCGAACTTCAGTTGGCTCAAGCTCTTCCAGAAGTGATCAACGTTGTTGTCTACGCAGAAACTGATAGTGACAGTGAGATAGAAATCAACAAATTCAGAGAAGTGATATTTGACTATTAATAATGAGTAAATGTGAACATTGCAGGGTGTGCAGACAAATGAGAAACAGAATAGAAATATTGAAGAAAGAGAAGAAGAAGAATGAAAGACTGTTTATTAAATTATTTAAAGAAATTGTTGTGAGTGAAGTGACACCTTTGATAAAAGAAAAAATCAGAGCACTATGTAAAGCATGTCAAGGAACACCTGGACAAAAACATGACTTTTGTATAAAAAGATGCAAAACCATGGATTGAATTGTATATGGAAGAGTGTATGGGACAAGTGTGTCCATCAAGTGTACTTTATAAACTGAACAAAAAAGCAAAGAGCCTGAATGTTTTAAGAATGTTTTGCATATATAAATGTGAACTTTGAAATTAACACCAATTAAGACAATCAAAAGTGGGCAGATTTAGTAGATAAAGAGTGGGGATACTATACACCAGTTGTTAAAGAATGAGATGATTAAAAGTACAACTTCATAACACCCCTTTTCAGGTGTAAGAAGAGATGGAAACCACTCAACTACAATATATTCTTGATAATTCTCCAAGGTTATCATCCTTAAATGGAAAAGTGTGCTCAAGAGACTTATTACCAAAACAAAAGCTTAAACACAGAAAAGCTTATATTGTGAACACAGATTCATCCAGATATGGGCTGGAGAACTAGCGGTTATCGGACGCGGACGAATTGAATGAGCTAACATTTTTCCTTTATTGAAAAATCAAAACAGCCTTTTTGAAGACTACCATATTATTAGAAAGAGGTTTTCTTTATACCAAACATTTCTCACCCCTATCCACTCTCAATAGAGATAAACTAGCTTTGTGAATGGAAATATTTCGGTAATGGTATCCTGATCCAGAATGTCACTCTTTCCCTCCAAAATAATTTGGAGGGAAAGACTGACATTGTGTCGTAAAAAACCTGGGGGAAATAGTCAAAAATTCTGCCTAGCATCAGTGTTAACTACATATAATAGCAAAATTCAACTATGACATTTTTAACCTACTGGGTGAAATGGGACGAAACAAACATCACATTACACACTCCCACCAAACATGAAAAACATATCTCACTCATACATTGAAAATATCAGAGTTAATAAATGTTAGGGCATTCTCCCGTTCAAACTTTTCTCTGCACGGAAAATGCCAGAGTTACATTTAATACTTGACTTTATGATTCTGAGGAATCATGGCTTTTCCCAATGAGATTCCATGATTTTTCATGACTCCACAGTGTCTGATGAATTGTTTTTATCTGTCTCACTGAAGTTCCTTCATTGATGTTATGAGAAAGGTGAAGATAGTAGTCTCAAATGATGCAGTTTGATAAAAAATTGTTTAGGCAAAAACCATCATTAACGGTGGAGTGGGTTAATGTCAATTTTGTCGTCCAACAAGTCAATGACCGACAAAAGGAGTTATGTTTGTTTGACACATACTCACTGAGTGCTGTGTCAATTTAAAAATGGTCCATTTCATCTCAAATGTATCCAAAATATTGATGTCTGGCAGCTTGTAGAGGGTTAACAAGTGCCAACAGGAATATTTATTCATGCAACTTGTAATGTCACACCAAGAACTGTGAATGGCCATTTTTTCTTTAAAATCTACAAGATGTTTTCAGAGAAATCCAGGGAGAACATGAATTTTAAGCTTTTGATGGGTATCATTGTTTTTCCAGCCCAAAACAGGTTAAGTGTTGTTTTTGGAATACTCTTATTACTTCCAAAAATAATTCTCAGTGAATTCTACTTCCACTTATTTTGATCTCTCCTCCCAACTTCAGGTGCTGTGGGTATGCAAACACAGCCTATTTTATCAACATTCTGATGTTTGAGAACCTGCATAGGGTTAACAAATGCTTACAGGAATATTTTGTACATGCAACTTGTAATGTCACACTAAGATATGAGAATGGCCATTTTTTCCTGAAAATCTATGGGATGTTTTTAAAGAAATCCTCAGATAACATGAATTTTTAACTTTTTAAGGGGTATCTCTCTTTAACCAGCTCTAAAGGGTTAATGCTTGGTTTTGAGAATATCTTTATTACTTACAAAAATGATCGACGGTGAATTCCACTTCCAATGGAGGAGGTTATGTTTATCTCGTAGGTACAAATTTGGTGTTATGGTTGCCCAAGAACAGACATTTTCTCCAAATGTCAATGCTTGGCAGCCTCTGGGGGGTTAACAAATGGTTACCAAAACATTTTGTTCATGCAACTTGTAATGTCACTCGAAGACCTGTGAATAGTTAATTGCTCTTGAATTTTTTTTTTGAGAAATCCACAAAAAACTGGAATTTTAAGCTTTTAAGGGGTATATCTCCTTAACCAGTTAAAAATGGGTTAAGACCTCGATTTTTGAATACATTTACTACTTACAAAAATGTTTTCCTGTCAGTTTTGCGCCTGGTAAAAGAAGTTACGTTTCTCTGTTGTATTCCCATTTCATGTTGTTGTTGTTGTTCAAAAACAGATAATTTTTTCAAAATTTTGACATTTAGCAGCCCATGGAGGGTTAACAAATGCTTACCGGAATAATTTATCCAATCAACTGGTAATGTGACACCATGACCTATCAATGGCCATTTTCTCTTGAAAACCCTACCAGATGTTTGTAAGGAAATCCAGGGAAAACATAAATTTGTAAGCCTTTGATGGGTCTCACTATTAACAACCACAAAATGGATTAACGCTTGTTTTTTTGAATACCCTTATTACTTACAAAAATGGTCTTTGGTGAATTCCACTTCCAACAAAGGAGAATATGTTTATTTCTCAGGTACACGTTGGGTGATGTTCGTGCCTGAAAACAGCCCACTTCAACAAAATTACGATGCTTGGCAGCCTCTAGAGGGTTAATAAACGCTCACCGGAATATTTTGTCCATGCAACTTGTAATATCACACAAAGACCTGCGAGTAGTCAATTTTTCTTGAAAACCTACAGGATGTTTTTAGAGAAATCCACAGAAAATGGGAATTTTAAGGGGTCTCGCTCTTTAGCCTGTCCAAAATGGGTTAAGACTTCGACTTTTGAATACCCTTACTACTAACGAAAATGTTTGCGTAAAGATTGTGCGCTCGATAAAAGAAGGCACGTTTCTTTGAGGCGTACCCATTGGGTGCTGTTGGCGTCCAAAAACAGCCCATTTTATCACAATTTTGACTTTTAGCAGCCCGTGGAGGGTTAACAAATGCTCACCGCAGTATTTTGTGTATGCAACTTCTATTGTCACACCAAGGCCTGGGAGTGACAAATTTTTCTTGAAAATCTACAAGACTCGTTTAGAGAAATCCACGGAAAATACATTTTTTTTAGCTTTATGGGGGTATTGCTGTTTAACCAGCCCAAAACGGGTTAACGCTTGGTTTTTTGAACACCCTTATTCCTGACAAAAATGATCCTCGGTGAATTCCACTCCCAGTAAAGGAAGTTATATTTATCTCTCATGTATTGTTTGGGTGCGGTGGGGGTCCTGAAACCGGCCTATTTCATCAAAATTTCGATGTTTTGCAGCCTGTGGAGGGTTACCATATGCATCGCCTGATATGTCGTATGTATCAAAGGGCGTGTCACAGACAGGTCTAGCAATGACGAATGTATAAAAAAAATCTACAAGACGTGTTTCGAGAAAGTGCCGATAAACCCCAATTTTGGCAGTTTTTTTCCAATTCTGAGGAAATAAGGGTTAAATCGAAAATTCCGCTTCTGTACATTTTTAGATTTTGTGCCCCTCTATGCGTGTGCAAAATTTCGTGAAAATCGGTTCGAAAATGGCTTCTGAATCGTACGGACAAAATGTGTGGGGAAAAAAAAAAAAAAAAACCCCAAAAAAACAATAATAATCCGTAGAAAAACAATAGTCTTTTCCAGAGGGAAAAGCCTAAATATATCGCTGTTTGTGGAACATGTGTTATATGTTTTCCTGTCACTAAACAATCAGAGTGCAATTACGCGGTTATTTCCTGAAAGACTACGCATATTTTTCTATGATAAACTTACTCAGAAGTCCCATGAATTATTGGGTTACAAAATGAACATCTGTTAGAAGTCTATAAAAAATGAAACTGAATAGAACAAATCAAGTCTCAGACACAGACATTCGTTCAAGTACACATTTGAAAAAAATTAGAAGTTGAAAACAGAGAATGGAATTGGAGGAATCACTAATCACTTCATCCCCTAAAAAGGTGAATGTAAAACAACACTGATTCCCGCAAGGTCTGACAGTGTTATTATTTGTAGTGTGGGTGTAGGTAAATTGTTCCACTAGTAAATTATTATTATTTATTGGTGTTTAAGGTCACATATTTATGCACAATGGCTAATCATGACCGTGACAGTTTTACGGGTGGAGGAAGCCAGAGTACCCGGAGAGAAAGTGATAAAGAGTGGGGATACTATACACCAGTTGTTAAAGAATGAGATGATTAAAAGTACAACTTCATAACACCCCTTTTCAGGTGTAAGAAGAGATGGAAACCACTCAACTACAATATATTCTTGATAATTCTCCAAGGTTATCATCCTTAAATGGAAAAGTGTGCTCAAGAGACTTATTACCAAAACAAAAGCTTAAACACAGAAAAGCTTATATTGTGAACACAGATTCATCCAGATATGGGCTGGAGAACTAGCGGTTATCGGACACGGACGAATTGAATGAGCTAACATTTTTCCTTTATTGAAAAATCAAAACAGCCTTTTTGAAGACTACCATATTATTAGAAAGAGGTTTTCTTTATACCAAACATTTGTCACCCCTATCCACTCTCAATAGAGATAAACTAGCTTTGTGAATGGAAATATTTCGGTAATGGTATCCTGATCCAGAATGTCACTCTTTCCCTCCAAAATAATTTGGAGGGAAAGACTGACATTGTGTCGTAAAAAACCTGGGGGAAATAGTCAAAAATTCTGCCTAGCATCAGTGTTAACTACATATAATAGCAAAATTCAACTATGACATTTTTAACCTACTGGTTGAAATGGGACGAAACAAACATCACATTACACACTCCCGCCAAACATGAAAAACATATCTCACTCATACATTGAAAATATCAGAGTTAATAAATGTAATTGCATTCTCCCGTTCAAATTTTTCTCTGCACGGAAAATGCCAGAGTTACATTTAATACTAGACTTTATGATTCTGAGGAATCATGGCTTTTCCCGATGAGATTCCATGATTTTTCATGACTCCACAGTGTCTGATGAATTGTTTTTATCTGTCTCACTGAAGTTCCTTCATTGATGTTATGAGAAAGGTGAAGATAGTAGTCTCAAATGACACAGTTTGATAAAAAATTGTTTAGGTAAAAACCATCATTAACGGTGGAGTGGGTTAATGTCAATTTTGTCGTCCAACAAGTCAATGACCGACAAAAGGAGTTATGTTTGTTTGACACATACTCACTGAGTGCTGTGTCAATTTAAAAATGGTCCATTTCATCTCAAATGTATCCAAAATATTGATGTCTGGCAGCTTGTAGAGGGTTAACAAGTGCCAACAGGAATATTTATTCATGCAACTTGTAATGTCACACCAAGAACTGTGAATGGCCATTTTTTCTTTAAAATCTACAAGATGTTTTCAGAGAAATCCAGGGAGAACATGAATTTTAAGCTTTTGATGGGTATCGTTGTTTTTCCAGCCCAAAACAGGTCAAGTGTTGTTTTTGGAATACTCTTATTACTTCCAAAAATAATTCTCAGTGAATTCTACTTCCACTTATTTTGATCTCTCCTCCCAACTTCAGGTGCTGTGGGTATGCAAACACAGCCTATTTTATCAACATTCTGATGTTTGAGAACCTGCATAGGGTTAACAAATGCTTACAGGAATATTTTGTACATGCAACTTGTAATGTCACACTAAGATATGAGCATGGCCATTTTTTCCTGAAAATCTATGGGATGTTTTTAAAGAAATCCTCAGATAACATGAATTTTTAACTTTTTGAGGGGTATCTCTCTTTAACCAGCTCTAAAGGGTTAATGCTTGGTTTTGTGAATATTTTTATTACTTACAAAAATGATCGACGGTGAATTCCACTTCCAATGGAGGAGGTTATGTTTATCTCGTAGGTACAAATTTGGTGTTATGGTTGCCCAAGAACAGACATTTTCTCCAAATGTCAATGCTTGGCAGCCTCTGGGGGGTTAACAAATGGTTACCGAAACATTTTGTTCATGCATCTTGTAATGTCACTCGAAGACCTGTGAATAGTTAATTGCTCTTGAATTTTTTTGTTGAGAAATCCACTGAAAACTGGAATTTTAAGCTTTTAAGGGGTATATCTCCTTAACCAGTTAAAAATGGGTTAAGACCTCGATTTTTGAATACATTTACTACTTACAAAAATGTTTCCCTGTCAGTTTTGCGCCCGGTAAAAGAAGTTACGTTTCTCTGTTGTATTCCCATTTCATGTTGTTATTGTTGTTCAAAAACAGATATTTTTTTCAAAATTTTGACATTTAGCAGCCCATGGAGGGTTAACAAATGCTTACCGGAATAATTTATCCAATCAACTGGTAATGTGACACCATGACCTATCAATGGCCATTTTCTCTTGAAAACCCTACCAGATGTTTGTAAAGAAATCCAGGGAAAACATAAATTTGTAAGCCTTTGATGGGTATCACTATTAACAACCACAAAATGGGTTAACGCTTGGTTTTTTGAATACCCTTATTACTTACAAAAATGGTCTTTGGTGAATTCCACTTCCAACAAAGGAGATTATGTTTATTTCTCAGGTACACGTTGTGTGATGTACGTGCCTGAAAACAGCCCACTTCAACAAAATTACGATGCTTGGCAGCCTCTAGAGGGTTAATAAACGCTCACCGGAATATTTTGTCCATGCAACTTGTAATATCACACAAAGACCTGCGAGTAGTCAATTTTTCTTGAAAACCTACAGGATGTTTTTAGAGAAATCCACAGAAAATGGGAATTTTAAGATTTTAAGGGGTATCTCTCTTTAGCCTGTCCAAAATGGGTTAAGACTTCGACTTTTGAATACCCTTGCTACTAACAAAAATGTTTGCGTAAAGATTGTGCGCTCGATAAAAGAAGGCACGTTTCTTTGAGGCGTACCCTTTGGGTGCTGTTGGCGTCCAAAAACAGCCCATTTTATCACAATTTTGACTTTTAGCAGCCCGTGGAGGGTTAACAAATGCTCACCGCAGTATTTTGTCCATGCAACTTCTATTGTCACACCAAGGCCTGGGAGTGACAAATTTTTCTTGAAAATCTACAAGACTCGTTTCGAGAAATCCACGGAAAATACATTTTTTTTAGCTTTATGGGGGTATTGCTGTTTAACCAGCCCAAAACGGGTTAACGCTTGGTTTTTTGAACACCCTTATTCCTGACAAAAATGATCCTCGGTGAATTCCACTCCCAGTAAAGGAAGTTATATTTATATCTCATGTATTGTTTGGGTGCAGTGGGGGGCCTGAAACCGGCCTATTTCATCAAAATTTCGATGTTTGGCAGCCTGTGGAGTGTTACCTTATGCATCGCCTGATATGTCGTATGTACCAAAGGGCGTGTCACTGACAGGTCTAGCAATGACGAAGGTATAAAAAAATCTACAAGACGTGTTTCGAGAAAGTGCCGATAAACCCCAATTTTGGCAGTTTTTTTCCAATTCTGAGGAAATAAGGGTTAAATCGAAAATTCTGCTTCGGTACATTTTTAGATTTTGTGCCCCTCTATGCGTGTGCAAAATTTCGTGAAAATCGGTTCGAAAATGGCTTCTGAATCGTACGGACAAAATGTGTGGGGAAAAAAAAAAAAAAAACCCCCAAAAAAACAATAATAATCCGTAGAAAAGCAATAGACTTTTCCAGAGGGAAAAGCCTAAATATATCGCTGTTTGTGGAACATGTGTTATATGTTTTCCTGTCACTAAACAATCAGAGTGCAATTACGCGGTTATTTCCTGAAAGACTACGCATATTTTTCTATGATAAACTTACTCGGAAGTCCCATGAATTATTGGGTTACAAACAGAACATCTGTTAGAAGTCTATAAAAAATGAAACTGAATAGAACAAATCAAGTCTCAGACACAGACATTCGTTCAAGTACACATTTGAAAAAAATTAGAAGTTGAAAACAGAGAATGGAATTGGAGGAATCACTAATCACTTCATCCCCTGAAAATGTGAATGTAAAACAACACTGATTCCCGCAAGGTCTGACAGTGTTATTATATGTAGTGTGGGTGTAGGTAAATTGTTCCACTAGTAAATTATTATTATTTATTGGTGTTTAAGGTCACATATTTATGCACAATGCCTAATCATGTCCGTGACAGTTTTACGGGTGGAGGAAGCCAGAGTACCCAGAGAGAAAGTGATAAAGAGTGGGGATACTATACACCAGTTGTTAAAGAATGAGATGATTAAAAGTACAACTTCATAACACCCCTTTTCAGGTGTAAGAAGAGATGGAAACCACTCAACTACAATATATTCTTGATAATTCTCCAAGGTTATCATCCTTAAATGGAAAAGTGTGCTCAAGAGACTTATTACCAAAACAAAAGCTTAAACACAGAAAAGCTTATATTGTGAACACAGATTCATCCAGATATGGGCTGGAGAACTAGCGGTTATCGGACGCGGACGAATTGAATGAGCTAACATTTTTCCTTTATTGAAAAATCAAAACAGCCTTTTTGAAGACTACCATATTATTAGAAAGAGGTTTTCTTTATACCAAACATTTGTCACCCCTATCCACTCTCAATAGAGATAAACTAGCTTTGTGAATGGAAATATTTCGGTAATGGTATCCTGATCCAGAATGTCACTCTTTCCCTCCAAAATAATTTGGAGGGAAAGACTGACATTGTGTCGTAAAAAACCTGGGGGAAATAGTCAAAAATTCTGCCTAGCATCAGTGTTAACTACATATAATAGCAAAATTCAACTATGACATTTTTAACCTACTGGTTGAAATGGGACGAAACAAACATCACATTACACACTCCCGCCAAACATGAAAAACATATCTCACTCATACATTGAAAATATCAGAGTTAATAAATGTAATTGCATTCTCCCGTTCAAATTTTTCTCTGCACGGAAAATGCCAGAGTTACATTTAATACTAGACTTTATGATTCTGAGGAATCATGGCTTTTCCCGATGAGATTCCATGATTTTTCATGACTCCACAGTGTCTGATGAATTGTTTTTATCTGTCTCACTGAAGTTCCTTCATTGATGTTATGAGAAAGGTGAAGATAGTAGTCTCAAATGACACAGTTTGATAAAAAATTGTTTAGGTAAAAACCATCATTAACGGTGGAGTGGGTTAATGTCAATTTTGTCGTCCAACAAGTCAATGACTGACAAAAGGAGTTATGTTTGTTTGACACATACTCACTGAGTGCTGTGTCAATTTAAAAATGGTCCATTTCATCTCAAATGTATCCAAAATATTGATGTCTGGCAGTTTGTAGAGGGTTAACAAGTGCCAACAGGAATATTTTTTCATGCAACTTGTAATGTCACACCAAGAACTGTGAATGGCCATTTTTTCTTTAAAATCTACAAGATGTTTTCAGAGAAATCCAGGGAGAACATGAATTTTAAGCTTTTGATGGGTATCGTTGTTTTTCCAGCCCAAAACAGGTTAAGTGTTGTTTTTGGAATACTCTTATTACTTCCAAAAATAATTCTCAGTGAATTCTACTTCCACTTATTTTGATCTCTCCTCCCAACTTCAGGTGCTGTGGGTATGCAAACACAGCCTATTTTATCAACATTCTGATGTTTGAGAACCTGCATAGGGTTAACAAATGCTTACAGGAATATTTTGTACATGCAACTTGTAATGTCACACTAAGATATGAGAATGGCCATTTTTTCCTGAAAATCTATGGGATGTTTTTAAAGAAATCCTCAGATAACATGAATTTTTAACTTTTTGAGGGGTATCTCTCTTTAACCAGCTCTAAAGGGTTAATGCTTGGTTTTGTGAATATTTTTATTACTTACAAAAATGATCGACAGTGAATTCCACTTCCAATGGAGGAGGTTATGTTTATCTCGTAGGTACAAATTTGGTGTTATGGTTGCCCAAGAACAGACATTTTCTCCAAATGTCAATGCTTGGCAGCCTCTGGGGGGTTAACAAATGGTTACCGAAACATTTTGTTCATGCAACTTGTAATGTCACTCGAAGACCTGTGAATAGTTAATTGCTCTTGAATTTTTTTTTTGAGAAATCCACAGAAAACTGGAATTTTAAGCTTTTAAGGGGTATATCTCCTTAACCAGTTAAAAATGGGTTAAGACCTCGATTTTTGAATACATTTACTACTTACAAAAATGTTTCCCTGTCAGTTTTGCGCCCGGTAAAAGAAGTTACGTTTCTCTGTTGTATTCCCATTTCATGTTGTTATTGTTGTTCAAAAACAGATATTTTTTTCAAAATTTTGACATTTAGCAGCCCATGGAGGGTTAACAAATGCTTACAGGAATAATTTATCCAATCAACTGGTAATGTGACACCATGACCTATCAATGGCCATTTTCTCTTGAAAACCCTACCAGATGTTTGTAAAGAAATCCAGGGAAAACATAAATTTGTAAGCCTTTGATGGGTATCACTATTAACAACCACAAAATGGGTTAACGCTTGGTTTTTTGAATACCCTTATTACTTACAAAAATGGTCTTTGGTGAATTCCACTTCCAACAAAGGAGATTATGTTTATTTCTCAGGTACACGTTGGGTGATGTACGTGTCTGAAAACAGCCCACTTCAACAAAATTACGATGCTTGGCAGCCTCTAGAGGGTTAATAAACGCTCACCGGAATATTTTGTCCATGCAACTTGTAATATCACACAAAGACCTGCGAGTAGTCAATTTTTCTTGAAAACCTACAGGATGTTTTTAGAGAAATCCACAGAAAATGGGAATTTTAAGATTTTAAGGGGTCTCTCTCTTTAGCCTGTCCAAAATGGGTTAAGACTTCGACTTTTGAATACCCTTACTACTAACAAAAATGTTTGCGTAAAGATTGTGCGCTAGATAAAAGAAGGCACGTTTCTTTGAGGCGTACCCATTGGGTGCTGTTGGCGTCCAAAAACAGCCCATTTTATCACAATTTTGACTTTTAGCAGCCCGTGGAGGGTTAACAAATGCTCACTGCAGTATTTTGTCCATGCAACTTCTATTGTCACACCAAGGCCTGGGAGTGACAAATTTTTCTTGAAAATCTACAAGACTCGTTTAGAGAAATCCACGGAAAATACATTTTTTTTAGCTTTATGGGGGTATTGCTGTTTAACCAGCCCAAAACGGGTTAACGCTTGGTTTTTTGAACACCCTTATTCCTGACAAAAATGATCCTCGGTGAATTCCACTCCCAGTAAAGGAAGTTATATTTATCTCTCATGTATTGTTTGGGTGCAGTGGGGGGCCTGAAACCGGCCTATTTCATCAAAATTTTGATGTTTGGCAGCCTGTGGAGGGTTACCTTATGCATCGCCTGATATGTCGTATGTATCAAAGGGAGTGTCACAGACAGGTCTAGCAATGACGAATGTATAAAAAAATCTACAAGACGTGTTTCGAGAAAGTGCCGATAAACCCCAATTTTGGCAGTTTTTTGCCAATTCTGAGGAAATAAGGGTTAAATCGAAAATTCTGCTTCGGTTCATTTTTAGATTTTGTGCCCCTCTATGCGTGTACAAAATTTCGTGAAAATCGGTTCGAAAATGGCTTCTGTATCGTACGGACAAAATGTGTGGGGAAAAAAAAAAAAAAAACCCAAAAAAAACAATAATAATCCATAGAAAAGCAATAGTCTTTTCCAGAGGGAAAAGCCTAAATATATCGCTGTTTGTGGAACATGTGTTATATGTTTTCCTGTCACTAAACAATCAGAGTGCAATTACACGGTTATTTCCTGAAAGACTACGCATATTTTTCTATGATAAACTTACTAGGAAGTCCCATGAATTATTGGGTTACAAACAGAACATCTGTTAGAAGTCTATAAAAAATGAAACTGAATAGAACAAATCAAGTCTCAGACACAGACATTCGTTCAAGTACACATTTGAAAAAAATTAGAAGTTGAAAACAGAGAATGGAATTGGAGGAATCACTAATCACTTCATCCCCTGAAAATGTGAATGTAAAACAACACTGATTCCCGCAAGGTCTGACAGTGTTATTATATGTAGTGTGGGTGTAGGTAAATTGTTCCACTAGTAAATTATTATTATTTATTGGTGTTTAAGGTCACATATTTATGCACAATGGCTAATCATGACTGTGACAGTTTTACGGGTGGAGGAAGCCAGAGTACCCGGAGAGAAAGTGATAAAGAGTGGGGATACTATACACCAGTTGTTAAAGAATGAGATGATTAAAAGTACAACTTCATAACACCCCTTTTCAGGTGTAAGAAGAGATGGAAACCACTCAACTACAATATATTCTTGATAATTCTCCAAGGTTATCATCCTTAAATGGAAAAGTGTGCTCAAGAGACTTATTACCAAAACAAAACCTTAAACACAGAAAAGCTTATATTGTGAACACAGATTCATCCAGATATGGGCTGGAGAACTAGCGGTTATCGGACGCGGACGAATTGAATGAGCTAACATTTTTCCTTTATTGAAAAATCAAAACAGCCTTTTTGAAGACTACCATATTATTAGAAAGAGGTTTTCTTTATACCAAACATTTCTCACCCCTATCCACTCTCAATAGAGATAAACTAGCTTTGTGAATGGAAATATTTCGGTAATGGTATCCTGATCCAGAATGTCACTCTTTCCCTCCAAAATAATTTGGAGGGAAAGACTGACATTGTGTCGTAAAAAACCTGGGAGAAATAGTCAAAAATTCTGCCTAGCATCAGTGTTAACTACATATAATAGGAAAATTCAACTATGACATTTTTAACCTACTGGTTGAAATGGGACGAAACAAACATCACATTACACACTCCCGCCAAACATGAAAAACATATCTCACTCATACATTGAAAATATCAGAGTTAGTAAATGTAATTGCATTCTCCCGTTCAAATTTTTCTCTGCACGGAAAATGCCAGAGTTACATTTAATACTAGACTTTATGATTCTGAGGAATCATGGCTTTTCCCGATGAGATTCCATGATTTTTCATGACTCCACAGTGTCTGATGAATTGTTTTTATCTGTCTCACTGAAGTTCCTTCATTGATGTTATGAGAAAGGTGAAGATAGTAGTCTCAAATGACACAGTTTGATAAAAAATTGTTTAGGTAAAAACCATCATTAACGGTGGAGTGGGTTAATGTCAATTTTGTCGTCCAACAAGTCAATGACTGACAAAAGGAGTTATGTTTGTTTGACACATACTCACTGAGTGCTGTGTCAATTTAAAAATGGTCCATTTCATCTCAAATGTATCCAAAATATTGATGTCTGGCAGCTTGTAGAGGGTTAACAAGTGCCAACAGGAATATTTATTCATGCAACTTGTAATGTCACACCAAGAACTGTGAATGGCCATTTTTTCTTTAAAATCTACAAGATGTTTTCAGAGAAATCCAGGGAGAACATGAATTTTAAGCTTTTGATGGGTATCGTTGTTTTTCCAGCCCAAAACAGGTTAAGTGTTGTTTTTGGAATACTCTTATTACTTCCAAAAATAATTCTCAGTGAATTCTACTTCCACTTATTTTGATCTCTCCTCCCGACTTCAGGTGCTGTGGGTATGCAAACACAGCCTATTTTATCAACATTCTGATGTTTGAGAACCTGCATAGGGTTAACAAATGCTTACAGGAATATGTTGTACATGCAACTTGTAATGTCACACTAAGATATGAGAATGGCCATTTTTTCCTGAAAATCTATGGGATGTTTTTAAAGAAATCCTCAGATAACATGAATTTTTAACTTTTTGAGGGGTATCTCTCTTTAACCAGCTCTAAAGGGTTAATGCTTGGTTTTGTGAATATTTTTATTACTTACAAAAATGATCGACAGTGAATTCCACTTCCAATGGAGGAGGTTATGTTTATCTCGTAGGTACAAATTTGGTGTTATGGTTGCCCAAGAACAGACATTTTCTCCAAATGTCAATGCTTGGCAGCCTCTGGGGGGTTAACAAATGGTTACCGAAACATTTTGTTCATGCAACTTGTAATGTCACTCGAAGACCTGTGAATAGTTAATTGCTCTTGAATTTTTTTGTTGAGAAATCCACAGAAAACTGGAATTTTAAGCTTTTAAGGGGTATATCTCCTTAACCAGTTAAAAATGGGTTAAGACCTCGATTTTTGAATACATTTACTGCTTACAAAAATGTTTCCCTGTCAGTTTTGCGCCCGGTAAAAGTAGTTACGTTTCTCTGTTGTATTCCCATTTCATGTTGTTATTGTTGTTCAAAAACAGATATTTTTTTCAAAATTTTGACATTTAGCAGCCCATGGAGGGTTAACAAATGCTTACCGGAATAATTTATCCAATCAACTGGTAATGTGACACCATGACCTATCAATGGCCATTTTCTCTTGAAAACCCTACCAGATGTTTGTAAAGAAATCCAGGGAAAACATAAATTTGTAAGCCTTTGATGGGTATCACTATTAACAACCACAAAATGGGTTAACACTTGGTTTTTTGAATACCCTTATTACTTACAAAAATGGTCTTTGGTGAATTCCACTTCCAACAAAGGAGATTATGTTTATTTCTCAGGTACACGTTGGGTGATGTTCGTGCCTGAAAACAGCCCACTTCAACAAAATTACGATGCTTGGCAGCCTCTAGAGGGTTAATAAACGCTCACCGGAATATTTTGTCCATGCAACTTGTAATATCACACAAAGACCTGCGAGTAGTCAATTTTTCTTGAAAACCTACAGGATGTTTTTAGAGAAATCCACAGAAAATGGGAATTTTAAGATTTTAAGGGGTCTCTCTCTTTAGCCTGTCCAAAATGGGTTAAGACTTCGACTTTTGAATACCCTTACTACTAACAAAAACGTTTGCGTAAAGATTGTGCGCTCGATAAAAGAAGGCACGTTTCTTTGAGGCGTACCCATTGGGTGCTGTTGGCGTCCAAAAACAGCCCATTTTATCACAATTTTGACTTTTAGCAGCCCGTGGAGGGTTAACAAATGCTCACCGCAGTATTTTGTCCATGCAACTTCTATTGTCACACCAAGGCCTGGGAGTGACAAATTTTTCTTGAAAATCTACAAGACTCGTTTAGAGAAATCCACGGAAAATACATTTTTTTTAGTTTTATGGGGGTATTGCTGTTTAACCAGCCCAAAACGGGTTAACGCTTGGTTTTTTGAACACCCTTATTCCTGACAAAAATGATCCTCGGTGAATTCCACTCCCAGTAAAGGAAGTTATATTTATCTCTCATGTATTGTTTGGGTGCAGTGGGGGGCCTGAAACCGGCCTATTTCATCAAAATTTCGATGTTTGGCAGCCTGTGGAGGGTTACCTTATGCATCGCCTGATATGTCGTATGTATCAAAGGGCGTGTCACAGACAGGTCTAGCAATGACGAATGTATAAAAAAATCTACAAGACGTGTTTCGAGAAAGTGCCGATAAACCCCAATTTTGGCAGTTTTTTTCCAATTCTGAGGAAATAAGGGTTAAATCGAAAATTCCGCTTCGGTACATTTTTAGATTTTGTGCCCCTCTATGCGTGTGCAAAATTTCGTGAAAATCGGTTCGAAAATGGCTTCTGAATCGTACGGACAAAATGTGTGGGGAAAAAAAAAAAAAAAAAAAAAAACCCAAAAAAATAATAATAATCCGTAGAAAAACAATAGTCTTTTCCAGAGGGAAAAGCCTAAATATATCGCTGTTTGTGGAACATGTGTTCTATGTTTTCCTGTCACTAAACAATCCGAGTGCAATTATGCGGTTATTTCCTGAAAGACTACGCATATTTTTCTATGATAAACTTACGCGGAAGTCCCATGAATTATTGGGTTACAAACAGAACATCTGTTAGAAGTCTATAAAAAATCAAACTGAATAGAACAAATCAAGTCTCAGACACAGACATTCGTTCAAGTACACATTTGAAAAAAATTAGAAGTTGAAAACAGAGAATGGAATTGGAGGAATCACTAATCACTTCATCCCCTAAAAATGTGAATGTAAAACAACACTGATTCCCGCAAGGTCTGACAGTGTTATTATATGTCGTGTGGGTGTTGGTAAATTGTTCCACTAGTAAATTATTATTATTTATTGGTGTTTAAGGTCACATATTTATGCACAATGGCTAATCATGACCATGACAGTTTTACGGGTGGAGGAAGCCAGAGTACCCGGAGAGAAAGTGATAAAGAGTGGGGATACTATACACCAGTTGTTAAAGAATGAGATGATTAAAAGTACAACTTCATAACACCCCTTTTCAGGTGTAAGAAGAGATGGAAACCACTCAACTACAATATATTCTTGATAATTCTCCAAGGTTATCATCATTAAATGGAAAAGTGTGCTCAAGAGACTTATTACCAAAACAAAAGCTTAAACACAGAAAAGCTTATATTGTGAACACATATTCATCCAGATATGGGCTGGAGAACTAGCGGTTATCGAATGCGGACAAATTGAATGAGCTAACATTTTTCCTTTATTGAAAAATCAAAACAGCCTTTTTGAAGACTACCATATTATTAGAAAGAGGTTTTCTTTATTCCAAACATTTCTCACCCCTATCCACTCTCAATAGAGATAAACTAGCTTTGTGAATGGAAATATTTCGGTAATGGTATCCTGATCCAGAATGTCACTCTTTCCCTCCAAAATAATTTGGAGGGAAAGACTGACATTGTGTCGTAAAAAACCTGGGGGAAATAGTCAAAAATTCTGCCTAGCATCAGTGTTAACTACATATAATAGCAAAATTCAACTATGACATTTTTAACCTACTGGTTGAAATGGGACGAAACAAACATCACATTACACACTCCCGCCAAACATGAAATACATATCTCACTCATACATTGAAAATATCAGAGTTAATAAATGTAAGTGCATTCTCCCGTTCAAATTTTTCTCTGCACGGAAAATGCCAGAGTTACATTTAATACTAGACTTTATGATTCTGAGGAAGCATGGCTTTTCCCGATGAGATTCCATGATTTTTCATGACTCCACAGTGTCTGATGAATTGTTTTTATCTGTCTCACTGAAGTTCCTTCATTGATGTTATGAGAAAGGTGAAGATAGTAGTCTCAAATGACACAGTTTGATAAAAAATTGTTTAGGTAAAAACCATCATTAACGGTGGAGTGGGTTAATGTCAATTTTGTCGTCCAACAAGTCAATGACTGACAAAAGGAGTTATGTTTGTTTGACACATACTCACTGAGTGCTGTGTCAATTTAAAAATGGTCCATTTCATCTCAAATGTATCCAAAATATTGATGTCTGGCAGCTTGTAGAGGGTTAACAAGTGCCAACAGGAATATTTATTCATGCAACTTGTAATGTCACACCAAGAACTGTGAATGGCCATTTTTTCTTTAAAATCTACAAGATGTTTTCAGAGAAATCCAGGGAGAACATGAATTTTAAGCTTTTGATGGGTATCATTGTTTTTCCAGCCCAAAACAGGTTAAGTGTTGTTTCTGGAATACTCTTATTACTTCCAAAAATAATTCTCAGTGAATTCTACTTCCACTTATTTTGATCTCTCCTCCCAACTTCAGGTGCTGTGGGTATGCAAACACAGCCTATTTTATCAACATTTTGATGTTTGAGAACCTCCATAGGGTTAACAAATGCTTACAGAAATATTTTGTACACGCAACTTGTAATGTCACACTAAGATATGAGAATGGCCATTTGTTCCTGAAAATCTATGGGATGTTTTTAAAGAAATCCTCAGATAACATGAATTTTTAACTTTTTGAGGGGTATCTCTCTTTAACCAGCTCTAAAGGGTTAATGCTTGGTTTTGTGAATATCTTTATTACTTACAAAAATGATCGACGGTGAATTCCACTTCCAATGGAGGAGGTCATGTTTATCTCGTAGGTACAAATTTGGTGTTATGGTTGCCCAAGAACAGACATTTTCTCCAAATGTCAATGCTTGGCAGCCTCTGGGGGGTTAACAAATGGTTACCGAAACATTTTGTTCATGCAACTTGTAATGTCTCTCGAAAACCTGTGAATAGTTAATTGCTCTTGAATTTTTTTTTTGAGAAATCCACAGAAAACTGGAATTTTAAGCTTTTAAGGGGTATATCTCCTTAACCAGTTAAAAATGGGTTAAGACCTCGATTTTTGAATACATTTACTACTTACAAAAATGTTTCCCTGTCAGTTTTGCGCCCGGTAAAAGAAGTTAAGTTTCTCTGTTGTATTCCCATTTCATGTTGTTGTTGTTGTTCAAAAACAGATATTTTTTTCAAAATTTTGACATTTAGCAGCCCGTGGAGGGTTAACAAATGCTTACCGGAATAATTTATCCAATCAACTGGTAATGTGACACCATGACCTATCAATGGCCATTTTCTCTTGAAAACCCTACCAGATGTTTGTAAAGAAATCCAGGGAAAACATAAATTTGTAAGCCTTTGATGGGTATCACTATTAACAACCACAAAATGGGTTAACGCTTGGTTTTTTGAATACCCTTATTACTTACAAAAATGGTCTTTGGTGAATTCCACTTCCAACAAAGGAGATTATGTTTATTTCTCAGGTACACGTTGGGTGATGTTCGTGCCTGAAAACAGCCCACTTCAACAAAATTACGATGCTTGGCAGCCTCTAGAGAGTTAATAAATGCTCACCGGAATATTTTGTCCATGCAACTTGTAATATCACACAAAGACCTGCGAGTAGTCAATTTTTCTTGAAAACCTACAGGATGTTTTTAGAGAAATCCACAGAAAATGGGAATTTTAAGATTTTTAGGGGTCTCTCTCTTTAGCCTGTCCAAAATGGGTTAAGACTTCGACTTTTGAATACCCTTGCTACTAACAAAAATGTTTGCGTAAAGATTGTGCGCTCGATAAAAGAAGGCACGTTTCTTTGAGGCGTACCCATTGGGTGCTGTTGGCGTCCAAAAACAGCCCATTTTATCACAATTTTGACTTTTAGCAGCCCGTGGAGGGTTAACAAATGCTCACCGCAGTATTTTGTCCTTGCAACTTCTATTGTCACACCAAGGCCTGGGAGTGACAAATTTTTCTTGAAAATCTACAAGACTCGTTTAGAGAAATCCATGGAAAATACATTTTTTTTAGCTTTATGGGGGTATTGCTGTTTAACCAGCCCAAAACGGGTTAACGCTTGGTTTTTTGAACACCCTTATTACTGACAAAAATGATCCTCGGTGAATTCCACTCCCAGTAAAGGAAGTTATATTTATCTCCTATGTATTGTTTGGGTGCGGTGGGGGCCTGAAACCGGCCTATTTCATCAAAATTTCAATGTTTGGCAGCCTGTGGAGGGTTACCATATGCATCGCCTGATATGTCGTATGTATCAAATGGCGTGTCACAAACAGGTCTAGCAATGACGAATGTATAAAAAAAATCTACAAGACGTGTTTCGAGAAAGTGCCGATAAACCCCAATTTTGGCAGTTTTTTGCCAATTCTAAGGAAATAAGGGTTAAATCGAAAATTCCGCTTTGGTTCATTTTTAGATTGTGTGCCCCTCTATGCGTGTGCAAAATTTCGTGAAAATCGGTTCGAAAATGGCTTCTGAATCGTACGGACAAAATGTGTGGGGAAAAAAAAAAAAAAAAAAACCCTAAAAAAAAAAATAATAATAATCCGTAGAAAAACATAGTCTTTTCCAGAGGGAAAAGCCTAAATATATCGCTGTTTGTTGAACATGTGTTATATGTTTTCCTGTCACTAAACAATCAGAGTGCAATTACGCGGTTATTTCCTGAAAGACTACGCATATTTTTCTACGATAAACTTACTCGGAAGTTCCCTGAATTATTGGGTTACAAACAGAACATCTGTTAGAAGTTTATAAAAAAATGAAACTGAATAGAACAAATCAAGTCTCAGACACAGCCATTCGTTCAAGTACACATTTGAAAAAAATTAGAAGTTGAAAACAGAGAATGGAATTGGAGGAATCACTAATCACTTCATCCCCTAAAAATGTGAATGTAAAACAACACTGATTCCCGCAAGGTCTGACAGTGTTATTATATGTCGTGTGGGTGTTGGTAAATTGTTCCACTAGTAAATTATTATTATTTATTGGTGTTTAAGGTCACATATTTATGCACAATGGCTAATCATGACCGTGACAGTTTTACGGGTGGAGGAAGCCAGAGTACCCGGAGAGAACCACCGAGCAACGACGAGCAGCTGCCAGCTCCCCAACATCGTAACTCCGCACTGCAGCACAGGCAGGGTTAGATTGGTTGAAGACACGCGCACCATCGACGTGCAGTACGCCTTTGTACACGGCGTCATCGTGCCCCCACGCGGGCAATGGAGATGAAGTGTCTTGCCCAGGGACACAACGCGGTTGCCGCAGGTGGGATTCGAACCTAGGACCTCTCGGCTTGCAGCCTGCACCTCTACCTACTGAGCCACCGCGCTCCCCTCCACTAGTAAATAGAAAACGTTACCAGTCATGCAATGTATAATAGGTAGCAGGTTTTTTAAAGCAGAACATTTTGTCAGTATAAGAGCAAAACATTTAGTGATTGAAAGGGATTTTTACCTCATGACTGCCACTATAGGTACAAGCATTTAACACTGAATTCCGCATTCCCCAAAACTGTCACTATAGGGACAAAATGAACATAGGATTCTCCATAGGGGGCTTGTCTGTATAGTGGTATTTTTGTCCCTATAGTGGCATTTTTAGCCTTCAAAATCAAATTTAAAGCAACCTGGTAGTGGTTGAGAAATGGGGAAAAATACCATTGACATTATATGATTATTGATGACATTGACCAGCTCATGTTACATAGTGATTTGCATGCTCCATTATCGGCCAACACATCTGGATTCAGAAACTTTCCCTCAACTGAAATGGCATTACTCAAGGTTCAGAATGAATTCCTGCTTAATATGCTGCCTGGAAGGGAACCTTGCTTGTTCTTTTAGACCTAAGTGCTGCTTTAGACAGTGTTTGTCATAAAACTCTGCTACAGACAATGAACTCTGAGTATGGACTTAGTGGTGTAGATGCTACGGTAACCTGTCAAAAGATTTCCATCTGGAATGTTGAGTCCCCCAGGCAGTTAGTTGCCTTGGTCCTGTTCTGCTTCTATGCTATATTTCAAAAATGTTCGCCATCATTGAATCGCACTTGCCCGACGTTCATGGTTATGATAATGCCACACAGGTCTACTTTTCTTTTCGACCATCAAACAAGGATCAAACTAAAGCTCAAGAATTTATTGAAACATGTATTCGGACATTCGCACTTGGATGATTTCAAACAAATTAATGAGGTTGAATTCCTAATAATTGGTTCACGTCAGCAACTCACTAAAATTGATATCAACTCAGTAAAGACAGGAGATTTCACCATCAGGTCAAGTGGCAGTGTACGTAATCTTGGTGCCTTCTTCGACTCAAACATGTCTATGGACAAACATGTTACAAATATGTGCAACAAGGCTTTCGGGGGTCTATACAAAATTAATCAGATAAGACAGTTCATTACAAAAGACTCCACAAAAACTCGAGTTCATGCTTTTGTAACTTCACATTTGGATTACTGTAATGCCTTACTGTTCAACCTTCCACAATACCAGTACTCTCGCATGGAGAAAGTATTAAATGCATCAGCCCGAGTGGTATGTAGAATTTCACGATCTCAACACATCACTCCTGTTTTGATGGATCTGCACTGGTTGCCAGTAAAGTACAGAATAATTTTCAAAACTGTATTATTAGTTTTTAAGGCGCAAAACAACATGTCACCAGCCTACTTAGAAGAACACATCAATACCAAGAATGTGTGTCAATACAAAAAATGCTATTACATGTTCCAAAAATAGGTGTAAGACATTTGGATATAAGTTATCCTCATTTGCTGGTCCTCACTTGTGGAATAATTTACCAGCTCATCTACAAAGACTGTCAAATGTCAACATTTTCAAGAAAGATCTCAAAACATATCTATTTCCAAAAGCCTATAAGTGATGTTCTGGAGTGTAAAATACTGTGTATATTCTGTTTGTATATTTGCACGAGCTCAGTATCATATACAGCGCCTTTATCCGTTGAACTATAATTTCGGCGCAAAATAAATGGGTATATTATTATTATTATTATTAAGTCAGTTACCAAAGTATAATGATTTTATCAAGTTCTGTAACTATAAAACAATCTGGTAAGCCGTGGAGGTCACGAAAAATGCACCCCAAAAATTAGCAATTTGTTTTTATTAACCCTTTATTGAATCAGCTTCACAGTGACAGTATTTGATAAAACGTTTAGCAGTTTGATAAGTCTAATGAGCAAAAGTGTTTTATCAAGTATTGTCACAGTGGAAAATATCATTGAGATGTATTCAAGAAATACACCTGGTGAAGAAACAATTTATTTTTATTAACCCTGTTATAAATCAGTTTCACAGTACAGTGATTGTACTGGATGAAGCTTTAATACAAATATTATCAAGTTCTGTCACTGTAAAGTTATCTGGTAATGGTTGAGATATGGGAACAATTACCATACCCCAAAATGTACACTTTATTTTGAATGACACCTTTAGACTCCATTTCACAGTGACAGTACTTAATAAAATTTTTAGATATTTCATCATTAGTAATGGCGATAAGTATTTATTTCATTAAGTACTGTCACTGTAAAATAATACGGCAAGCAATTAAGATATTTAAAAATACTTCCGTTGCGCATATCAGCTTCCTTGGCCAACCAATTCCAAGAAAAGTTTTCTACAGAGCACAAGCGCGCAGACAAAGGAACATGAAACAAATACAATTCGTGAAAACATTCAATAAGATTTCACATGAGATTTACAGGTCTAAAAATAATTTACATTAAAATAAACATTGTTTTGTGCTATATTAAAAAATGAAATCCATAACATTTCATGAAATGTTTTAATTTAAATTGCATCATCTTATACGTTATTTTTTTATTAATCTTTAATGTTATCAGCATCTGTGCTATACCATGAGAGAACATGAGCATAGATTAAAGTTTTGCCAGTTGTTTATGTCGCCTATTTACGAAACGTTTGCACCCCATCTGTGTTGATCATATTTTACCATTGTATGAGAACAAATATAATCAAATCTATAACCCTACTTGCCTAATATGCCAGTCTTGGGAGAAAAATAATAATATACTTTATTACCACTTTAGCGGGCGTTCTCTAGTATATTAACGGAGTTTTGCGGCGCGGTAAGACTCAGTAATTCATGACGCCATGCAACCTTAAGCGAGCCGCGGGCGTTAATGAAAACAAAATTAATTAACAGCCCGCCGCCCGCTTCCAGTCATGGTAATAATAGTAATAATGTGATTTTGTCGAGCGTCCCAGTTTATTAACGGCACGCGAGGAATGAATTACAGCCCTCTGGCTTATTAACGGCCCTCGACTTCGTCTCGTGCCGGTAATAAACCCCCCGGGCTGTTATTCATTCCTGTCGGGCCGTTAATAAACCGTAACGCTCTCCAAACTCATGTTATTGTTATATTAAATTTACTCACATCACCTTTAGGCTTTGGTAAACTGGCAAGATTTAAAAAAATTAACAGCACGTGTGTTCAATTAGTCTTGACCTAAAGGTTTAATGTATTGGAATTATATAGTTCATTATTAAACAAAATCAGAAATTCATGTTTGTGACAAAAATATCTTTTATTAAGAACATAAGTATAAAAATAAAATTACATAATATACAATAATAAAATTATCGATGGCACTCTAGCTCAACTTCACTATGACAGGAATTTAATATTCCTGTGACCAAGTCAACAATAATTAACATGACATTAATTATTATTTGCTGTGACCAAGTCAACAACAATAAAATAATTACAAGTTGACTGCAATAGACTAAAGATTATGACCAATCATTTAAGTCAATTTTCGAAAAAATTAGATTGGAAATTGTCTTCAACCCTTCTCAGAGATAAAGAAGTCACAAAATATCATATTGGTGATAATGTGAACAATATCTTATGGCAGGCAGACCAAAAATCCTACTACATATCGATTCATAGATATGACCTCTAGCCCGATCTTTATTGACATGTGCACTTACTTTGTGTGTGTAAGTGGCACTGAATAAATCAAAGTTAATCTAATTTGCATAACTTATTCACGAGAAAAACACCTGCATTATATGTGATGCATGCCAAGTTACTAAACATTCATACACAAAAAATTATTCAAATCACTACTTTCATATAGAAGTTCTGTACAAAAAACTGATTGCACCTAATTTCGTTAAAAAATGGTTGCCGGAGACCATCTTAACTTTCGTACCTGAACCCAAAACACTTGTTCTTGTCCCACAATGATAACAAAGGCTCGCAGAAGTTTCGTAAAGATGGGTTCATAAGTAAGGCCTCTAGCCCGAGCCTTATTGACATGTGCACTTACTGTGTACAAGTTGCTCTGAATAAATCAAAGTTCTCATTTGCAGTTACAATGTTAAAAGTAACACTAAATAGTCTAATTTGCATAATTTATGCAAGATAAAAAAAACATATTATTTGCTATATATCCCATGTTACTAAACATTCCTACAAATATTATTCAAATCAGAGCTTTCATATGGAAGTTCTGCGCAAAAATCTGATTGCACCCAATTTTGTACAAAACGGAGGTCAGCGGCTATGTTGAATTTCAGACCATACCCAAAAAACACTTCTTCTCATCGCACGTTGATAAAAAAGTTACCCCAGAAGTTTCGTAAAGATTGGTTCAAAAATAGAACTTACCCCAGAAGTTTCGTAAAGATTGGTTCAAAAATAGAACTTGACCGAGATTTTCTTTTGCCTAAACCTAAGCGTTTCTATACAATAAATGCCCTTTTAAGAGGAAGTTTAAGACGAAATAGTTCAACCATAATTTTGATTTCCAAGCTGCTTTCATTAAAAATATATTTTGGGTTTCTCAAAACAAAATACTGATTAGGAGCGAGCTTTATAGCTAAAGAGTCGACATTGATAGGAATTACAGAAATATCGTGTAACGAAAATTGGACCCAGACAAATCGGCCCATTTGTGTGGAAGACTCACACCTCCAAACATTTTACAGAGAGAGACATGTTTCACAAGAGTAGATTGATGTGAATTATAGAAACAAATCATTTTGAAGATTTCGACCCAAAACAGTTCGATTCAAATAGAAATATGAATCGTCCCGCAATAATAGTTGATTCAGGAAGAAACGCACTGAGACGAACTGGTTTCGAGCGAATGTTTGGAGAAAATCGAGCCAACCACCGCCGTGAAGCATTTTGAGAAAATTAATCACCAGACAAAGGTGAATCTGTTTATAAAATGTAAATAAGCAAAATAGGTCACCCATGATTTTAATTTCCAAACTGCTCCCATGAAAAATAAATGTAGGGTTTCTCGGGTTTCTCAAAAGAAAATATCTAGTTTGAAGCGAATATTATCGCTGAAGACAGTGTCGGCATCGATAGGAATACAGATAATAACCTCTAAAGATAATTGAAACCAGGTAAATCGGCCCATTTTTGCGAACGAATCAAACCAGTTTTGAAGACAACCCGGATAAACTTTAAAGGCTTGTGGGAAGAAATCATGAGACATATCGAGCCGCTCTTCGAGTCTTGAAAACAAAAAAAGCGTATGCAAGGTACAACCACGGAGAGGGAGGAGAGAAATAATTCTATCCCGCCAGAGCTTAAGCTTAATTCCTTTACAAATTTTCACCCACGGGGCGGGGGACACATGTTCCATACCCTATCCCGCCCTATCCTGTCCTCGGCCTCCATCCTTCAACAGCGGTATCTAGATTTTGCTCCGCTACAACATATTGGAATCCCCCCACCCCACCCATGATTTGGCATTATGGCTCAACAAATGGTACATGCTAATTCTGAATGCGTCTCAATCTGGATGAAGGGTGTGTGGTTATGGAGGGGGTGGGCTCATAATTATTTTACAGTGATGATTCTGGCGCAATGTGTACATTATATCCAATATTCTCGGGGAAAAGAATTTTCCTGAGCTTGCTTACTCCTGTTCCAAAATTTAAATGCAGAATTTATTGCACGCTCTTATGGTTGTGTAATATTGTAACAAATTGTATATAAAATAACAGGCCAAAATTAATTAAACCAACGAGAGTTAATACCGAATGTGTCCACAACAATAGGATTCCGTTTTTTTTTTATTTTTGGAGTCAATTCAAAATATCAAGAGAATTGAATTTTTCTCTTAATTGTGTCAAACGGTGTACCAAATAGCGCATGCGCGCTAAATGAAAGCCAATTATAACATCGTTCGCCGTACGATGTTTGCACAAGTTACTGGAAAATTGCCAGTTATCTAAAAATAACTTGTTTTTGGATCAGTGAAAAATTTCTCCGTAACGGTGAAATAAAAAGAACCCTTAGAAAAGACAGACGAAATTCGTGGATCATGAAATCCCGCTTCTTCTTGCTCAGTAGAAATATAACTTAATGTCGACGATCTCTATGTTCATCGAAACATTGAGACCTGGGGAGTTCATTCCGATTGGGTTAAAATGGTATTAACTCACTGGTATAAGGGAGAAGGAGAAGGCGAACCCAGCGCGTCACTCTATTTTTGCCGGAGCAATGTTACCACTCGATACCGAAATTCGACTCGGGACTGTTTCGAGCGATAACGCGTCGAGAACGCTGATATTTTGCGAATCTGATGGGCATGTGTCGTGGTTGTAATCATTGGATTGACACATACAAGTGACAGCCTAGGTAGTCGATCACAGTAGCCTCATAATCGCTGAGAACACGAGTTTTGTTCCACAATTTTTCAAAATTTTCTTGAGGAAGGCTTCCCCACGGGCTCCACACCAAGGAGAAGGGAAATCCTGGATTCATCACTGATGAACCTCAGGGTAGTCGATAATCTGAAAATGTACGTGTGTTCTTTTAGGAGGTGTAATTATTTGTCGGGGGAAATCTACCTCACCGTGATTTAATTCATTTTCCATCCACGAACTGTTAGTATTGAACAAATCATCTCTGTGCTCTGTATTAAACAAGTAACGAATGAGCTATGGAGAGTATTAACCCGTATACTAAGGAGTCACTTATCTGAATATGCGAATAAAATACACTTTGATTTTCTTTTGTTTAATTTATATGCATCAGTTAACTTTTGTTTCATTGAATATAAAACGACTCTAATGAGTGCCAGAGGACCCAGAATAGACCGGTTTCGTCTGATTGAGACTCCTCAGAGGCAAAGATGGCTTCCGGGGACTTTCCATTATAATATTGATTCATTTGTTGGCAGTTACGAAGGGTTGGCGGTTACAACAAATTGACGGTTAGACCAGTTTTGAATGTACAGCATGTTTTTGGCGGTTATAGTTACCGCTACTCATTTTGTCGGTTACTGTGGCCAGTATTTTGGTGATTACCCCAAATGGAAGAAAGTGTAATTGGGAGAGCACAAGTTGGCGTGAATTTCAGTGACCTAAGTATAGGCACTAGTATCAGGGCCAGCACTACCTCAGACGCAGGGAACGATAAATGGTTTCATAACATAGTCACTCGAACACACAACAAAGCATCCTTGTACGTTTATTGTATGACACGGGATTGCATTTACCTACCGACGTTCAGTACGTGCACCCAGCAGTATGCGGCCGAAACGGAAATACAATTTCACATTTGCACACAGAACATATGAGTGATATCACACACAAGCTACACACCCCAATAACGGCACATTTCAGTCAAGTTGGGCAGTCGTTCTCGGACCTAAATTACCGTATTATACAAATTCTGCACTCCGGTTCGGAGGCGCTTAACACTATCCACGTCGGTGCCACCGCGAAATACAATGGATATACCCAGTGAACAACACTCGACCCAATCGGCTTGAACAGAAATGACTTTTGATTATCGTTATTTAACTTTTTTCATTAGTTAAATTTCATGTATGGAAGATTTTATCAGCACGGATTTTTGTTCGTAGGAGGGTTACGTTCACAGAGAATTCTGTCCAAAGATGTTCACTTTTAGGGTTTTTGTCCGTAGTGATTTTGCCCTACAACTACGTTAGGTGGAGAGTTAAAAGAACATTTCCGCGATACACAACCCATATAACAACATTGGTGGAGCCAAACGTGGCAAGGGGCGAGGGGATAACAGGTCACCCAAACCCATCCAGGCTTGACTCGACCCTGACCCGTATACTACTTAAAATACCAATCAAATGGCCTCAAACTCTACCATTTCTGGCTTCCTAAACATGGGGTGGGGGGGGGGGGCACCAAAACATTGCGAGATGTTATGTGTGGGGTGGGTGGTTCTCAAGGGTGCACTTAAAACGTGCGTTCTCAAATTATTCAATTTTTCATAATTTTCTGCAATATATCATTATTTATGTTCCAAACCGCTGAGATAATGCTCTAGATCAACAGTAACAGGTTACCTGCAGCACAAGGAGCCTTTATAAGTGTTAATATGAGGGGAAATCAGTGCAAATAATACAAGTTGGTGGAGGGGTGGGTGTCTGGTGGTTCTCAGTGTAGAAAATATGGCGGACAATCTTTTGGCAAACATGCTTTATAATATAATGCACCAGATGCAACATGAATTAATGTTAAAATATGCTAGTATCAATTAACATTTTATTCACTTCAAGGGCTTCACTTATTCACTCAAATGTCAAAAGGATATTTGAGAATATTTTCTGTTGTTTACTCGTTGTCATTGCTTTAGTATATTATGACGGAGAATGAGTGCTAGTGAATTGATTGTGACAACTGCCCTGTTTCAACTTGGTTAACAGTTCCAACACGCTTTCAAATATTGTTGCATGGAGACAGCTATATATAAGCCTTAGCTTTCTGCTGAATCCATTTCCATTTATTTACGTATTATACTAAATATTGTTGCACGACCTAGCCACAATATATACTATTCAGAAAAAGTAGGAAACTGATGTTGATATTTGCGGAAAATGGTATTGGATACGCGTGATTGGACACATCAATATGTTACCAAGTTTAGTGTGGATCATGAATGTCACCGGCACACGAAAACTTCGTGCAGGTTTTTCGCACGAGTGCCGCGTTAGTGTCTATGGGGTACATTTTGAAATTTTCATTTGTACTGGATCGGCTTTTTCGGAGGTCTCATCGTTCTGTTCTTGGTGTAAACTCATTCATCAATAGTTTTTGATAGAAACGTAACGTTTGAGGTATGCGAAGACTGACATGTGACGAACGTTTACGAGCCGTTGGCTTGTTGTGTTGGAAGCTGGCAACAGGCAGTGTAGACTGCAGTGGCTCAAATTCTGAACGTTACTCAATCGGTGATTAGCAGGTTGTGGTCACGCTACCGTCAGACAGGCAATGTTGATTACAGACGTCGGTCAGGTCGTCAAATGGCGACAACTGCTAATCAGAATCTTTTCATCCGTATCTCAGCATTACGTAACCACCATCAAAGTGCCTCAGAAATTGGACAGCAGCTGCGACAGATGTGCGAATCAGTGGTCAGACTATCCGAAATCGCCTAAACAGCTGAAATTTGCACGCTCGACGTCCTCGAATAATTCCACGTTTCACTGAACATCACGTCGCAGCAAGGCGTAATTGGTGTGGAGCACGACAGCGATGGGACAATCGTTGGTGGAGCAACGTCATATTTTCCGATGAATCGAGGTTCACTCTCGACTTCCACGACAGGCGAAACAGAGTGTGGAGGCGGCGGAATGAAAGATACCATGACGTAACCGTTAGGTAGCACGATCGTTTTGGTGGTGGGTCGGTTATGGAGTGGGGAAGTATAACCATGACAAGCAGAAGAGCATTATATGTCATCCAAGAGCGTGTCACAGGGCAGTACTACCGTGACAACATGTTAGAAGCTCATGGTGTCATTTGCGTGACGTCACTGCCGTCGATTCATTTCCGAGATGACAGTGCAAAAGCACGCAGGGCCCGTGTCGCTACAGAGTTCTCCCAGGAGGAGAACATCACTAGACTGCCTTCGCCAGCAATAAATCCAGACCTTTCACCAATCGAGCACATCTGGGCTATGCTTGGCAAGCGCTTACGGCAACGCCATCAGCCCCCTACCAATGTCCAGAAACTCGCCGATGCACTGCGGGAAGAATAGAATAACATCAGTTTAGCTGATATTGGACGTTTGGGGAGGAGTATGCCACGTCGGATCCGCGCTTGTCTCTCCAACCGAGGAGGATTAACAAAGTATTGAGGTCTTGGACTGAATGTGGTAAATTCTCTGACTGACCGCCCATGTCTTCTATAGCTCAGTGCGTGGATTGTGTGCTTGTCAGACACCCAACTATCGCGGAAATCATTCGCCAGATGTCACAGTGCAATGCCGCAACTGTCTTTTAGATGAAAATATAAAAATATTTCTTCATGTATCTCACTTTTATCAAATATCCCCTACTTTTTTTAATAGTATGATATTCAGTATAGTTTAACTTGCTATTATTGTGTATTAATACTTTACCACAAGTATCATTGGTAACTTGAGATTTTGTAAAATTGACAAATATCATTTTCAACTGATTTTTAATTGAGAATTAAGCAAAAATAAACAAAAAATAAATAAACCATACTAACAATGTTAGTACTTTGAGTCACTTATGGTATCAATCATGCGGACTCCAGCCAGAAGCAAATAAAAATAAATAAATGGATCAGAATGGATTGAATTTTTTGTAATTTTTAGCTTACTCCTATCAGCTCCTATGAAAAAAATCAGGGGAATAATTTAAACATATTTTATATACGTCAAATCAAGGGAATGGGGTTGGGCATATCATAGGCCATCGTTCATACTTTCATGGACATTGAGCTGTTCTGGGTGAGTTTTTTTAAGATTTCGGAAGCCTCATTTTGCAAACAGGAAGTGAATCTGACCTTTCTGAGTAATAAAACATTGTAACACGTACCTGGAATCACTGGCGGAATCAAACTAATCAGCGAACTATACTTCTTTCCATACCTATTATGATGTTTGTCAAAGCAATTCGTAATTTCAATGGGAAAGCGGGGGTGGGTGTCTGAACATGGCAGTAGAAAAATTGCACAAGGTGGTAGGTGGGTGTAAAAAAGGGCTAAACCAAAAAATGGGACGTGACCTCTGCACATTTTCTACTGCCCCCCCCCCCCCCCCACGTCCTAAATAATTAAAATTAACCATTTACCTAAAGTAACGACCCAACCGACCACCGCAATACAAGAAAATCGCAATTCATATTTTGTTCTGTTTCAAATTTTCGCTTAAAAATACACAGCTTATCCGTTTTCATCTGAACGAGCTTCCAAACAATTAAATTTAACATTTTACCTAAAGTAACTAACTGGTCAACCCGTTTAGCGCTAGTAGGCCAAAACGTCCTACATTCATATCCCCTTCTCTGAGAAAATGGCATGGCTTCTGGGTGTCTGTGGACCATAAGCACACAGGGGAGGTGTGGGGAGCTAGTCCCTTTCTGACCTTGATAGTTTTTCAGTTCAAAAATAGAGTCTTGGCGACCTAGTCGGCTCTCTGCGTCCGACGTTTGGTTTGCATGGGAATTCTTGATTTTATGCAAATAGCGTTTGATTATGTACACGTTTTGTTCTTCCAATAATTTTTGTTGTTGTACGCGCACGCTTAAGTGGTATTGTTCGAGACTGTTTTGAAGTCAACAATTAATTCAGGCAAATTGTTGCATCAAAGACATGTGTATTTATTTATTTATTGGAGTTTAGGCACTTTCGACAGCCAAGGTCACCTCGTATCGGGCAATTTCACGGGTAGAGGATCCCCAATGTACTAACTCCACACAAGCAGGGTTAGCATTGGTTGAAGACAACATCATCACCAACGTGCAGTATGTCTATATTACACAACGCTACCGTGCCCCCACGTGGGCATCGGTATTAAGTGTCTTGCCCGAGGACACGACGCGGTTACCACAGGTGGGATTCGAACTGAGGACCTCTCGGCTTGCAGCCTGCATCTCTATCTACTGAGCAACCGCGCCCTCAAAGACATGTGTTTTATATACACATCAATCAAACCTAAAAGAGTAGCTCATAAATGCATTACTATAGGAAAGTTTAAATATTTTTTTAAATTTAAATATTTATATTTCTTACACAGTGATAAAATTTAAATCAAGAGGTGAAAAAAAATCAAGTGTCTCAAAATTTATTAAAAAGGGAATAAAAAATAAGCTTCAGATAATACTATCGGAAAGTTTAAATATTTTTTGCAGTTTAAATATTTATATTTCTTACACAGTGACAAAATTTAAACCAAGTGGTGAAAAAAAATGAAGAGTCTCAAAATTTATTAAAAAGGGAATAAAAAATAAGCTTCAAATATTCATACAGTATGGTAACAAATTTTCAGAGCTTTTCTCTGCCTTTGTCTTTTTTCTACGGGGATTTTATCCTGAAGTATTTTGTCTGCTTTTTTATCTCCAACGCTTTTGTCCTCACGACTTTTATCCATAATTTGTCCTAAGACTTTTGTCCTGCCGAATTTTGTCCTATACGCCCCAAAATACCACCGCTGAAAATATACGAGGTCAAAAGTCTCCAGATGGCTTTCGAACGTGTGATTGTTCGGTCAGAGAGCTTAACAGATATATTCGGGTTGACGAATTTTTGAACTCGAGAGTTTTGCTCAAATAGGCAGATATTTTGAGCGGAAGTATTTTAGAGATGTTTTTTGGGGTGTAGGTATTTAGGCAACGAGATTTTGGGTTCTTCTCATTTTATTATTTTGTTTGGCATCTACAGCCTAGCTGATGAGCCCTCATTATAAAAAGGTCGCCAAGCTTGTGCAATGACAGGGTTATATCACCAATAATTTGAAAGCAAAAAGCTATTAACTTTGGCTATTTACAAACACATTTGATAGAAGGTTAATTTTACGTTCTATGGAGAACCTTCTCATTTAGTCTCGACTTCTAGTATTGTTGACTAAAGGGTTAAAGCCAGCATAATTTAAATAACATCAGCGTAAATTTAGAATTTCTGTGTCATGAGGTAAACGCTTAACCCTTCAAACTCGCAACACCGATTTTTTCAGCGTCGTCCAAAACTCGCTGTAGGTGGAGGGTTAAATTTATGTTATTTAGAGAACTTTCTCATTAAGTCTTGTCTTCTGGTAATGTTGTTTAAAGGGATAATACCGGTATAAATGAACTAACATTAGCGTAAATTTATAATTTCTGTGTCACGAGGTAATATAACCAATGCTTCAGAAGGAAAGGCTTTAGCTTTAGAAACAGTGGTGTTGACCGAAACTCGCTTTAGTTAAGAGGTTAATTTTACGTCATTTGGATAACCTTGACTTACGTCTAGTCTTCTGGCAATGTTTCTCCGCTTAATGATGGAAAGCATACATTACCACTTGGAACCTCATTTTCTTTCCTTTGATGCGCATAAGAATTGGATGACTCGAAAGTTTATTATTCAGATGGAGTGAAAGAAATTCGACGAAATTGTAAATTAAGTGAAAATAATCCATGTTATAACATCAGTATGATTTTTTATGTCGTAATTACGACATAGTATGTCGTAATTACGACATACTATGTCATAATTACGACATACCATATCTCGTAATTACGACATACTATGTCGTAATTACGACTAAGTGTGTCGTAATTACGACATAGCTATCTCGTAATTACGACATACTAAGTCGTAATTACGACATAGCTAACTCGTAATTACGACATACTAAGTCGTAATTACGACATAATAAGTCGTAATTACGACATACCATATGTCGTAATTACGACATAGCTATCTCGTAATTACGACTTAGTATGTCGTAATTACGACATAGCTATCTCGTAATTACGACTTAGTATGTCGTAATTACGACATAGCTAACTCGTAATTACGACATACTATCTCGTAATTGCGACATAGTATCTCGTAAGTACGACATAATAAGTCGTAATCACGACTTAGTATGTCATAATTACGAGTTAACTATGTCGTAATTACGACTTAGTATGTCGTAATTACGAGATACTATCGCGTAATTACGAGTTAGGTATGTCGTAATTACGACTTAGTATGTCGTAACTACGAGATAGTTATGTCGTAATTACGACATAATAAGTCGTAATTACGACATAGTATGTCGTAATTGCGAGATAGTATGTCGTAATTACGACATATTAAGTCGTAATTACGACATAGTATGTCGTAATTTCGACATAGTATGTCGTAATTACGACATACTATGTCGTAATTACGAGATATGGTATGTCGTAATTACGACATAGTATGTCGTAATGACGACGTACTATGTCGTAATTACGACATAAAAAAAATTGATATGCAGGTGGCACTGACCTGCTTCCGTAATATGATATAACTGACGTTTGTGTTTTGCGAAACAAATTATTACATTTTTATTCCAAAGCAAATGAAACACTCCGTAACAACCAGATTATATAACACCCATTTCTAAAGTAAGCCCATCCACGTGTGGTGTTGTTAATTCTCTAAAGTTTGCTCAATAGCATGAACAATAAATAATAACATACAAAAATTCTAACACGACAAACAAATTACAAGAAAAGTGTGAAAAGATTCAACATTTTATTTAATTTATTTAATCTTATGGAATTTTTAACGAAGCAACCACGCTCAAATATATATAATGTGACGATGCGAGTGCCCTAAAAATGGTAGAGGATTTCCCCGTTAAAAACGAAACGGGCGAATACTGTAGTTGCAGGTGGTAATTTCATGAGACATTTCTGCTATATAAAATCGTATCAGCTATTCAATTTAACTGTTACACATTATTTTAGCTGATGCAATAAATTGTATTAGTCTAAAATATTTCAGTAAGCCCTGTGCTCCAGGTTTTTTCAAACAAACGTACGTATTGCAAAGGTAATCAATAAAGATGTCTCCCATTCCAAAAGAAGATAAACTCTTATAGTGAAGCGGGGGGTCCTTAGCCCCCCCCCCCCCCCCCCAGAATAAATAAATATGAATGGTCTGGGAGATATTAAAACCGTACTGAATTGAATTCTAAAACGCTAATTAAACAGAGTTTTAAAGAAATATGCGCAGCAATAAATTACAAAAATATGGCAGAAGCGGTTATTGAAGAAATAAAGAATTATAGTACAGTAAAATCCACTTATCTGATTCCAACAACTCACCTCAAAAATGCTGCTACTATTGGCAAAGTTTACTCTGGCTGTAACTTGTATCTTTGCAAAGTTTTATAACTCGAATGGATTTCAGACAAAACCCTTAGGTGAGTTGAATAGCAGAGACTTCACCAATCAAATTGTTTAGATCTGAAGAATTTTGAGTACCAATTTCACGGTTGTTAACTAATGTTTATAATTTATCTCATAAGCGTTCAACATAAGATGTAAAATTGATTCATGTATGGCATTATAAATGTTACGAGATAACCTGTAGATATTAGCCAATTAAAACGGAAAGGCGTGACCTGCAATTTATTTTTAAAGGTGCAGTTGAAACATTTCGCTTTTTAGAAGAACAGTTCCAGCTGTGTGTATGTCTGGGTCGTTTATATAAATATGGTGTGATGGTGTCAACCGACTGTTAAGTAGTAATTCGGCAATATACGCCTTTGGACCAGAACGCTGTGTCTCCAGTGATGATCTGTTATATCCGGGTAATATTAGAAATATTTTAATGGGTACAGATGAATAATACCTTGTTTCTGTATACAGTAATCAAAGGTATTAGTTGAAAATATTGTCCAAAATTTTAGAATAAAAAAAAATAACTTTTTAAAACTTTAAAAAATTAGTGGATGGATATGTGTTACGCACGGTTTTTTGATAGGTGCCGTTTCAGTGATGATAATTAACCCTTTACTTAACGAATCGCCCGCAGTCGCCCGCGTAATATGCAAAATTAGCAGTTTAAAAAATTAAATTTTTCAAAATATTTCAACAAAACCATATCATTTGTCTCCTCTTTGGAACGAGTTCATGAGCTCGTTCCAATAAGGAGTCACATGATATGGTTTTGTTGAAATTTTTTGAAAAATTTAAAAAAATTATATTTAAAATAATAAATTTTGAAATCGTCTGTGTTGGGTAAAGGGTTAATAAAACAAACACATAATTTTATCACCTTAACATTTGTATCCATTCACACATTTATTAGACCATATAATACTTCTTAAGTCATCCAATGAAGTTGGAATGACTTATTTAGCCATCCAACGAAGTTCGAATAACTTTTTGGGATTGTTGGCAAGTTTTTTTTTATTTCAGCTTAGTGTTTCCACATTTCTAAAGCTACAGTCTCCAATTCCGCACATTTGTAAATGACAATTTGGCATTGAGCATACCGGAATTTGATTTTTGATATTCCACCTTTATCTGACAACGTCACATCAAACTATTTTATCTGTCTTTCAATATCTACGCCTGTATCTATCCTACCTCTTTCAATTTTTTTTAAACATCATCCCCAACAAAAAACATATCTCAAAATATAGGGCCATCATAGGAAATTATGAAGTGCTCTGGCTGAATTTTCGGCTGACGTCATTGACGTCGACGTCCCCAAAAATTAAATGTCGATTTTCATGAAATTGTAGTATACTTTCTCAATACCTTTTACTCTCAAAACTTATTTAAGCCATAGCCTTATGGAATTTTAAAACTTTTTAATATCCGCACACAAAAAAAGATATCTAAAATTGTTTTGCTGTCCGTGCAAATTCCCATCCGCTTTGGTCGAACTGTTAGGTGACGTCATAGGGGGGGGGGGGGGGGGGGTCATAGCGTCAAAAATTAAAAATCGTCGGGTCTTGAGGATATAGTAATATGCTGTAGAGCTCAAAAGGTTAGGAGAAATATGTTCTTTGCGATTTTATTTATTGTCATTTATGACCTTTGACGTCACTTCAAATTTATTTTGCACATTTCTCTTTGCAACTCTGATTTTAAATATTGCACAGCTCCATATAAATAATACGCATAGCTGTGAAACTCCACACAGTTTTACCTTCATGATGTCTCTATTAAATGCATTTGCTGCTATTTCAAAGTTAACCCTTTACCCAACATAACGTTAATATTTACGTTCTTATTCAACTGCGTTTAATACCTACTCGCTTCTTGAACGCTCACTTTCAAAATTTGAAAATATATTCTCCGATAAAAACCCTATCTAAATTGCAATCAGGTTTCAGTCGGCGAACAATTCGTATGGGCTGCCGCTTGGCTGACGGTAGGAGGTCAACGACGTAAAAATTAAAGTTTGTTCGATTTACATGAAAATTTATGGTGTTGGGGGGCTCGAAAAATAAGAAGATAGCTGTCTTTAGAATTTTTGTTTGTATTTAACGTCATTTGACGTTGTTACGTCATTTCAAAATTTACTTTCTAAAAATGTACCCTTCCTTGTGATTCGCAGAATTCAGAAAACACAAAATGTACCATTTTTATGCCCCACAGACCTGTCAGTCGATACTTGAAAATGTGCACCTTTATTTTTTTTTTACTTCCATTCACTAACTATATTTAACGCTACGTCGTTAGATACGATTGGGTCTTCAAAACAACAACAAATATATTTCACTAGATAAAGGTTAAATCAACTGATATTTCTGTTCATTTCGGTTTCAGTCATACTTTAGTACCCTTTGTTCCAGATGAAAAAAAATTGAAAATCCCACTTCAAATACCCGAGATATGAGGTCAATATCATCAGGCCTATTATTCCATCATTTAAGCCATTCGGGACAATGTTCATTAAAAACGCTATTAGTTTTCAACCGATGATCGGAACCGGCCACCACAATCGACCGATTGTGGGCAATCGGATGACAACGGCAACGGCTCCTGGAACATCGGTTCAACCGATTGTTGCCAAGCATTTTGTGATGATTCATTAAACGAATTTTATTAGCTTCTACAATTGTTCAATTGTTAATGTAAAATGATGTCAATGATACCATTCAATAAAGTTGAGAAACAACCGCAATGTGTGTTCTTAATCTCTCTAGACGCGCCTTTCACGGGATGTACAAGTTAAGCGACATGTAAAGCTTACAATTGAGCTTACTTGCGGCAATCGCCAGTTCATACCGGAAAAGTGAAAGCTTCACTTCATTGACTCAGGTTGCAGTAAAATTACCAGTCGCAATCACTTGGGCGGTAAACGTGGATCTGAGAGCCACGTTTACAGCCCAAGTGTGCGCGACTGGTAATTTTACTGTGACCTCAGTCAACGAAGTTTAAAAATGTGAAAAATGTTCAGTTTAAAATGTAGTTCTTTCGAGCCTTGACTTGTCTAGTAGTGCTCGGTATTACAATCGGAATCGGCATCAGAATCGGCCGGTTGTGGTCTCAAATAACCGGTAATCGGTCAGCGACCATTTTTTGGTAATCGGTTGGACACCAAACGCCATGTTCTGATTCACATTCATCCATACATAGAAATTATACAGCTATCAAACTTCAAACACTGTTTTTCTGGTTTGTATGAAATTGAGCAGTTTTCTTTCTTTAATTTCAAATTTACGCACCCGATGCCACCGATCCCAAACGGCGTTCGCCGCAAAATGGCGTTGGCCGTGTTTGGTTGGATGACTTCTGCAAATTCGCTTTGCGATTTCAAAACCATCTAATTATTCACTGCAAATGTACGCTTGAATGATCAATCTTCAGTTGATAAAGTCAACATTGATGTCACAACAGCACCACTTCGATTCCTTCAGCAACTGTAAACGATGATTATATCACATAACAATCTAATGATATTGTGAGTTAGCTCTATTTTGGGCGTAGTTCAGTCATATTTAGTATAAGTAGTGTGTAATACCCACAGTTACTTTTATGAGAAAATATAAAACTTTAAATTTGCCACAATTCCCTTGCGTAATCTTGCAACAAAAATGTTTTTTCCTCAGATTACTCAAATTTACCATGGTACATAAATATCTATTCAATAGTCTGTTCAATAATAATAAGTTTCTTATCGATATTTAGTAAAACATTGTACACAAAATAAATGATTTTTCGAAAAGTTAAACACATCGCAACTTGAATGTGTTTATCCCATTTTGACCGGCAATGACATTTTGTGAAGTAATGTCAAGGACAACCTTACAGGAAGTTTGAAATTGAAAAACACGTGTAACGTTACCATAAAGATAACAGAAAAGTTAACATATACCGGTACCATAACGATAATCAAAGAGTTTAATCCTGTGCCGAAACCATTTCACTTAGCACATAGCGTGTGCCAAAAACATAAAAAATGTTTAATCCCGTTCCAACACACTCTCCGGGGCACGCAATTCCTATTTTTGTAAAAGGTGGTAGATTAAATGCATCACTAATTTAGATCTCAGGGATGAACGGACGGACATTGTTGTTGGTAGTATTCCATCCGTCGTTTTTTTCGTTTTTTGGAGACCACCCCCCCCCCCCCCCATCCCTCCTCCCACTCCCAGTCGCAAACCGAAAAAGAAATTTGAGCTTTATTTGATTTCTGATTTCCCGAAAAACGCAACTCGAATGTGTTATTGTATTCGTAAACCGACCAGCGATTCTGCTCCAAACTCCATTTCCCGAAACATTCAATTCCCCTAAGAACGTAATAGAAATTTAAATCGAGCACATGACTTACTGCGTTGATCGCAGTATAATATTAATGAGTAATATATATCTTGCTCATGACTTATATATTTGACAATATTTCCGATGTTAGTGGCCTGTTTTAGAAACGGGTTTTGTTGTGGGTGGTATTTCCGCTAGATCAAACACATTGCAGGTCGACTATGTTTTTGTTCGCAGACACATCTATGAATTTTCGTAACCTTATTTAACTATCGGGCATTGCCTTCTAGTCCTTTACCTAACAAGAAGGGCAAACGGTACTTGCAAATAAAATTGTTGAATATTTATTTTCATTTTGTGCGTTAAAAACATAGCTTATAATCTTTTTGTTTATTTTCTAGCCCCCCCCCCCCCCCCCAAGCCTATAGAACAGATAAATCAAGCCGATGGGTTTCATATATTCAATGTTTTTGAGGTACACAGGTACACAAGCATGACATGACCTATGGACGAGGAACCAACACCAAATGAGTCGAAATTCACTGGCGGTTCTAAATATGGGTACGGTCAATCAGGGTTCATTGGGTCATTTCTTTTCAGAATTCTGGAAATCTCATTTCATGAACTCCTAATGTATACCCGAAGTTAATACATTTATTTCTACCCCCAAAAAAGTAAGCGGGTGTATTTCAACACTCCAAAAGGGGGCGGAGCAAGCAATTTTTAAAGTGGGTCATGCTCATATCTCAAGTATGGGATGAGGTTTGAACATGATACAACACCAAATGAGTCGAAACTCAATTGAGATTCAAAATGTGGATCAAGATCACTAAGGTCGCCAAGGGCCATGGGGTATTTGTTTCAGAATTGATGGAGCTCGCATTCTATGACCCCCTTCTCGAAGTTCAAAAATGTATTTCTATACTCAAAAACCTGAGCGGGTGCAGTTCATCACTTCCAAACGTGGGCGGAGCAAAATATTTTGAAAATTGTTCGTGCTCATATCTCAAGCATGGTATTACCTATGAACCTGGAACCAACACCAAATGAGATGAAATTCAATGGCGATTCAAACTATGGGTCAAGATCACACAGGGTTCATTGGGTCACTTAACAGAATTGCTGGAAACGTCGCTCTGTAAACTCCAAATGTATTCCCGAAATTAAAACATTTATTTCTACACCCAAAAAAGGTGAGCAGATGCATTTCATCACTCTCAAAAGTGGGCGGAGCAAACAGTTTTGAAAGTAGGTCTTGCTCATATATCAAGCAGACTATGACATTTGGACCTGGAACCAACTCCAAATGAGAGTCGAAATTCAATTGAGGTTCAAAATATGGGACAATTCACTAAGGTCTCCCAGAGGTCATTAAGTGCATTTTTCAAGTTATCCAGTTTTCCAAGATCAAGAGAGGACGAACATGACATAACAACATAATATTCCATGAAGAAGCCGTGGATGTCTTTGATGTTGAAGATTTCTTGGTCAGATGACTTTTGTAAATGAACAAATGAAGAAATGTAATCGTATGGTGATCAATGTTATTGTACTCGAGTATGTAATAAAATGAAATACTTGCTATTTATTCTTATGCTGTCTGTCATCTCCTTGCACAGCTGTCTCCCTGACGAACTTACACCAAGGATATCCTTCCTCGGCCTTCTACCGACGGCATGCTAGTAGGATTCTTCAATGCCAGGATAAGGGTTGTCAGAGGCAAAACCGACCTAAGATATGGTCCACGAACCATGGTCTTCAAAGACCCGGATTAGGATATTATGGCCTTGAGGTTAGAACGGCTTGAGGGATTTCTTCGTGGGCTTCATTTATATCAAGAATCTGACACATCTCTACCTGAGAGAATAACTCTATGTGAAACGATAATGGGTGGAGGCTAAGGTAACTCGGGGGATCTGAGTGGTCGTTCAATTCTAATAGAATAGAAGATACATTTGGGATATTCAGAACAAGAACAAGAGTAAATTTACAGTCCAGGAATAGGCAAAACAGTAGGTAAAGCTCAAAATTGCTTCCAAACTGACGGCTCATCCTCTCTGCCAAGGTAGACTCCGGAACAACTAAACACACCCATAAAACACACCATCCAACACGGTTGAAGGCGTTCCAGCCTCATAGCAACTATATGTCGCAATAAAAACCAGGATGACAGCTTCCTGACAAAAACGGACGGCGGAAATACGTCAAACTAACTATGCGCGCCGCGTATTTGCAGTAACGCCACCTGTCACTACGGTAATTACCACATGGCCACCTACCATGACAACCTCTGACGTCATTGGGTCACGTGACCGATGACGTCAAGTGAAAACCGGCAAATGAGAACTCGCAAAAGCTTCGTTGGGGAGGGGGGTATAAATTCAGGATAATAATACACAACAAGGCACGCGATATTTTTACAAGGAGAGGGCATTGCTGAATTGGTTGCCTACGTATTCTCTTGTTTATGTGTAACACATTCATCTCTTCTAGACCCGTAAACATTTTAAAACAAAGCATAACAACTTATCTTTGAGGCAAGATTCTAGAGAAGACATTCCCGGTATCTAGAAAGGTAAAATAAATAGTCAACTGTTGATCAACTAAATTCAGAAAACCCCGTCCACAAAGAAAAACTGCCAAGAGTTGTAACAAAAAAGTTGATTTGGTAACATTGGTGGTGAGCAGAAGCTGGCCTTTGTTGCAACACAGGTGACGAGCTATTATAAAAGTGGTTGTTGAAACAAAAAGTGATCAGATGTTACTTGAATCTTTGCTCCGATGTATCCTATGAAACATCATACCAAGACATTGACAAATGTCAAGTGTTTCTCCGCTGAATGGAAGTCTTCAAATTCAATAAAAGAGGAAAGCCGATGCACTAGCTATACCCGCGGCTCACAAAAAGTAGTGTTCTTGGTTCGATATTGTTTTCTTTATTTGTTCATGATTCTTTGTCTGTTATCGGCTGTATTGTGGATTTCTTCTTGTGTTGAATGAAATACCTAATGGTAAAAAAGTGATATGGTATAGTACTCTACTATATAACTAACAATTAACCCTGCGCATACTGATGGCAAAATACCGAAATTTCAAGCTGCAAATTTTTCGCATCATGCAACTAGGAATTTAATCATTTCAATCTTGTTTGACACAGCTCAGGGAGCTCTGTCAAACAAAATTGTATTGGTTAAATAAGTAGTTGCAATGTGGAAGAAAAGTGCAAGTTAACATTTTGAAATTGGAAAAACGGTGTGTGTAGAGTGTGAATCAAAGAAGAGAACTTCTGGAAATAATTTCCTGGATTGTTCGCGGCGACTCTTCCCGTTCCAAACTATCATTGTCACGCTAATTCAACATTTCGTTGCTAAATATTCTTCTGATTGTTATCTAATTATTTATTTAATCTTATTTGTTTTACAAGGTTTGGCGAACAAACTATGCAACTTATATTGACGCTTCTCCTTGGCCCAATGGCGCAGGTGTATGGGATGACATTCGTAGCGGCACATGTCGTGTACGTTGCCCATATGAACACAGAAATTGAGACCCCACTAATTACACTAGGAGGTGGGGGTCTCAAAACCCTACCACGTGACTTCAATTTGTCTATAATTAACTTGTGTTTTTTTTGCAAGTGCGGTAATCTGGTTTATTCTTCCACCAAAAATAGTTTCAGTTCATTGTTATTTAGTGATTGTTAGGAATTGCACTTAAGTATAAATTGAATACGTATGCTCCATACATGTTTTTTGATAATAAAAAGCATTAATATGACCAAAAAACGATCAAAATATGGAGGTTGAATCGTGTTTTTAATCTCGCATGAATAAGTCAAACTGTGTGATGGGATGTTCTGCTGACGTCGGTTTATCTTTTGATCTCTCAGTGACCGGCTCTTAATTAGATCAAGTTTTTTCACAGTCAGTGAAAAATTACTTTTACTTGAAATATTAAAAAGATAGTTCAATATTTGAAAAAGTTATTAAAAGCTATTGCGATTCCGAATGTTCTTCATAAAAATCGATTCAGAACTCGAGGAATTTCGAAAAAATAAATATTATACCGTACTGAAATCATGGATGTGAGTTGAAAAAATTATAACTTGACCAGCGCGATATCTGGACATTCCCCCGACGGTCTTTTACCTAACTGTAGCTATTGACGGAGAAGAATCATGTTACCTGGAACTGAATTTTGAATAAATTGTGGGTTGGGGAGGAAGGGAATCCGATTTACGATTTTAAAAGTTAAGTTCAGAGTGGAATGTTAAAATGTACATGTTGAGAGTGGAATTAATATAAATACACTACATTAACGAAAAAGGAATGCTTGTGGTGGCCCTGGGACGTTTCAGCCCAAGACGCTTCGGAATCCATATATTGAAGCGCCTGCATGCACTAGCAAGGAAAACTGGCCAAGATGGGGGGAGGGGGCAGATGGGCAGATCAATGATATAGGCCTATTGGTGCGTGTGGGTTTATGGGAGTCTGGGGTCCAATTGCCTCGTTTCGGAGATGGGGAGGGAGGGGGGGGGACTATTTACTTCACCATTTAGGAGTGGTATGGATGACTGAATCTTACACTGTCAAGACACTGGATTTTTTGATGTGCTGGCTGCACGCAAAAATCGGGTGGCGCCAGAAAATCTCCGATAGAGGAACTAAAATCTCCTGCCTGAAAGACCTATTTTAATTTTTGGGGTTTCAAGACACGTGTGGGGAGGGGGTGGACAAAACCCAAAAATTATAATACGAAATTTCGGGGCATGTTTGAGCTAGGGTTATGATGTGTGGTGGTCTCACCGTCTGGATTGTCGATCGGCATGTCATTATTTAAAAATAAAAAAAATATTATTTTCTATTGATTTTATTTACATATGGTTATAATTATGATTGCTGAATTAATAAAAAGTAATTGAAAATGTTGATTTGTCTCATTTTTTCTCAAGCTTGTCATGTGCAGAGGTGTTAAAACAGATGTTGGTTTGAAGGACAGCTCTGTGCTTTGTCGAACCTCTCAGATGTTATTTCACACCTTGTGCAGGTGGTAGTTTAATCTACTATATTTAATTAATCACTTCAGTCCCGATTACTTTAATGCAGCAGTAGTAGTAGAATATTTTATTTCATTTCAGTGGCACATTTCAATACACATACAGAAAAAACATAGAGTATTTACAAAATATTTATATGAAATCCTTCATCATATAGGCTTGTGAGACACATTTTCATCAGAGGTAGGTCTTTTTTTACAGTAGTTCATAACCCCCCTCCCCCCCCCCCAAAAAAAACCCAAACCCGAAAAACCAAAACACATGCACGCACACCAACACACACACACACCCTTGCGGACCCCCCCCCCCCCACACACACACACACACACACACACAGAGAGTAATATGCAGACATACGCCCACGTGCACCTGCGTATACTAATTTTCCTTCACTTTTTCTTACTCCCCCCCCCCCCCCCCCATCACGAATACCTGTCTCTCTCTATCTCTTTCCCACTGAAGTGTACTCTCTCTTAGAATGGCACATTCGCAGATATTTTAAGTCGGTATCTCCCTTATATTCACTCACGTATTTTTGCATACAACAGGCTTGGCTATTTCAATTGATAATACAAATAACAACAATGTAGAGGAACGTTGAAAAAATCTGCAAATGCAAAGAGTATAAAAGTACGTACAAACCCATACAGAATTGGATGAAGGATATTTGATCTCCCGTCCACCCCCCCCCCCCCCCCCCACCACCCCCGTGAAATAATCATTAGTTTCAGTCACGAGTGAGATACTTTTTGGTATCCATTCAAAAACACTATATTTTCTTTTTACTATATCCTTTTTATGAGAATCTTTTATTGCGTAGCCCGACAAGAGTAAGACGGGAAACAGGGTGGGCTGGTCGCGTTGACTCAATGTCGTAAACTGGTATCACTTCGATCATTAGCCGTGCGCCGTGGGCGCTTTCGTGACGCAGGAGGCTTTTTCGCCCCCACTTCCCACCCAAGAAAAACACGGTTCATCACGCATTGGCCTACAGCTGTAAACAAAATGTGAAATTGGGAACTTCGCGAATATTAGTTGTTTTTCTCAAGTCTGGTTTATTTATTTCCTCCATCAAATCGATTGCGCAAACACAACAGTTTAGTTTCGAATGTGACGAGGACTTTGTACTTAACCAAATGGAACTGACTGTTCTATTCCCAATTTCAAACCACAGCAATAGATCCGTCTACCTCCTCCAAATTCCAATTTTAATTTAAAATAAATTATCTACTACCAGTAACAAACGCAGTTGTCTTGCCAGTTGACGTCACAAGACAGTATTTATTAATCAGCAGAGAAACTGACATGCAAAAGCAATTAAGCTAATCCTTAACGCTCGTGACCACGGCGGATCACAGTGTTTTGAAAACTGTCTTCCACTGATCAAACAATGCGGTCGACTGGAACTCCACGGTGGAGAACACACCGCGGCGGCGTTTATTTGTTTCAATCCACGTTGAACGTACTGTAATGTTAGTTATAAGAAACCAAATGAAGTTAAAAGATTAAAAAAAGACAACTCATTTATGTAAATATCTATGTGCAAAAAACAAACTTATTTATGTTAATATCTATGTGCAATGTATTATGTTTCTATAGTTTATCGCTTGTTAAAAGTTGAAACACTTGAATGAAATAAAATATATCAAAGCCAATGTTCTTGTTATTGTTGCTCTGTTGTCAATGAAGATAAGTAATTAACTGTACACGCCCACAAGAACACGATAAGATATAACCACTCACGATGAACTGGCGGCAAACACGCAAAGGTACAATCCTAATTCGACATAACGAATACTGGATATTATGAAATATATGTGGCATCCTAATGTAACATTAAGACGACCTGATATTATATATTAAATATATATATGTCTTCTTTATGTAACTTTATGGGGACTTTGTATGATATATTGCCGAAGTTACCCGGACCACTTTCCGAACACCCTAGGATTGTGTCTGTAACAGCTTCCATCTCGGTGAAATAAAAACTAGACGGATGAGATCACGCCATTAGTTTCGGTTGTGGCGTTGAATCGCCGCCACACACCCATTGCATGCTGTCTACGAGCCTGTTTTTAAGAGCTTAAGCAAGCATTAATAACCAACCTTATTGGAGATTTAGCTGTACATGTTTGTGTCACTCTATCTTGTCAACTTTTTTTCTCAGTTGTTTATTACAATACATAACCAAGGCGCAACTTTGACCCCAAAAGAATTGAGATGGGAGAAAATATTATATCTTGCATATCTTTATGCAACTTGGGAAGCGAGGGTATGGAGCAGGAAAATATCATGGCTTGCATACACCCATACCACGTACACCCGCCCACCACCCCCCACTAACCCGGCAATAGTAGGATTAGCTGAGGTAGATGCAACGTTCAGAATCGAAGTACAGTATGTCTTAGTACACAATGACATTGGGCCTCCACGAGGGAAATCGGAATTAAGTGTCTTCTGCGTGGACTCAACACAGATGGCGCTGGTCATGATCGAACGGTTGTCCTTTCGGTTTCTTGTTCGATGCTCTGGCCAATGAACTACCGCACACCCCAATGCTAAACATACGTAGCCCACACACTGAAAAATAATGACACACAGTGAGATACTCTATTAAGGAAAATATTAGGGTATGGTGGAGGAAAATATCGAGGCCTGCAAACACACACCCCAACCACCGACACCCCCCCCCCCCCCCCCGCCCGCCCTATCTGAGCGTCCTGGCCCGAAAAATTATGTCTTCTCGAAACTTTCTTATTTCGATTGTAAATAGCCAATATTCTGCATAGTGATCTGACTAACAGACATATTATGTTTGCTAAGAGTGACAGAAAATATCTTGAATTGGATATCCCTAGCCCCTCCCACCCAATGCACCTCGGCATCACTGTCAGAAAAGTCATTTCTCCAAAACATTCTTAATAAGATTGTACATAGTCCATACACTGCATGTTGATGACATTCGGAGAGGAATTATGTTGAGAAGAAATATTGAAGATGGTGGAAATATGGTCGCCTGCATATATTCTCCTCGCCTTGGCACCAGAGTCATGAAAATTTCAGCCCAAAACAATCTCATTGAGAGTGCAATAAAATTGTGCATAGCCTATACATTGCATATTGATTACACCCAAGGAAAGGTACTGGTGAGATTTTTTAGCACAGGGGCTGGGCGATAGGAAGGTCACGATATCAAAGCTACCTGGCCCCCGCCCCCACCACCCCTTTCAACATTTTCTCTGACCATCACCTTTATCCCTCATTGTTCAACGCTGGGAATGCTATAATTGCGTTCACGTACAACAACAAGAAAAGTTATAACGATGAACTGAAACACGCAAACGTACAATCCTAATTCGACATAACGAATACTGGATATTATGAAATATATATGGCATCCTAATGTAACATTAAGACGACTTGATATTATATATTAAATATATATATGTCTTCTTAATGTAACTTTGTGGGGACTTCGTATGATATATTGCCGAAGTTACCCGGACCACTTTCCGTACAACCTAAGATTGTGTCCGTAACAGCTTCCATCTCGATGAAGTAAAAACTAAACGGATGAGATCACGCCATTAGTTTCGGTTGTGGTGTTGACTCGCCGCCACACACCCATTACATGCTGTCCACGAGCCTGTTTTTAAGAGCTTAAGCAAGCATTAATAACCAACATCATTGGAGATTTAGCTGTACATGTTTGTGTCGATCTATCTTGTCAAGCTTTTTTTCTCAGTTGTTTATTACAATACATAATCAAGGCGCGACTTTGACCCAAAAGAATTGAGATGGGAGAAAACATTATGTCTTGCATTTTCTCTGAATATCACCTTTATCCCTCATTGTTCAATGCTACAATTGCGGCCACGTACAAGAACACGATAAGATATAACCACTCACGATGAACTGGCGGCAAACACGCAAAGGTACAATCCTAATTCGACATAACGAATACTGGATATTATGAAATATATATGGCATCCTAATGTAACATTAAGACGACCTGATATTATATATTAAATATATATATGTCTTCTTAATGTAACTTTATGGGGACTTTGTATGATATATTACCGCAGGTATCCGGACCACTTTCCGAACACCCTAAGATTGTGTCCGTAACAGCTTCCATCTCGGTGAAATAAAAACTAGACGGATGAGATCACGCCATTAGTTTCGGTTGTGGTGTTGACTCGCCGCCACGCACCCATAGCATGCTGTCTACGAGCCTGTTTTTAAGAGCTTAAGCAAGCATTAATAACCAGCATCATTGGAGATTTAGCTGTACATGTTTGTGTCGATCTATCTTGTCAACTTTTTTTCTCAGTTGTTTATTACAATACATAACCAAGGCGCAACTTTGACCCCAAAAGAATTGAGATGGGAGAAAATATTGAGGTAGATGCAACGTTCAGAATCGAAGTACAGTATGCCTTAGTACACAATGACATTGGGCCTCCACTTGGGCAATCGGAATTAAGTGTATTCTGCGTGGACTCAACACAGATTGTGCCGGTCATAATCGAACAGTTGTCCTTTCGGTTTCTTGTTCGATGCTCTGGCCAATGAACTACCGCACACCCCAATGCTAAACACACGTAGCCCACATACTGCAAAATAATTACACTCAGTGAGATGCTCTATTCAGGAAAATATTAGGGTTTCGTGGAGGGAAATATCGAGGCCTGCATACCCCCCCCCCCCCCCCCCCCCACATCTGAACGTCCTGGCCTGAAAAATTATGTCTTCTCGGAATTTTCTTATTCATATTGTAAATAGCCAATATTCTGCATAGTGATCTGATTAACAGACATATTGTGTTTGCTCAGAGTGACAGAAGATATCTTGAATTGGATATCCCTAGCCCCTCCCACTCAATGCACTCGGCATCACTCTCAGAAAAGTATTTTCTCCAAAACATTCTTATTAGGATTGTACATAGTCCATACACTGCATGTTGATGACGTTCGAAGAGGAATTATGTTGAGAAGAAATATTGAAGATGGTGAAAATATGGTCGCCTGCATATATTTTCCTCGCCTAGGCACCTCAGCCAAAAACAATCTCATTGAGAGTGCTATAAAATTGTGCATAGCCTAAACATTGCATATTGATTACACTGAAGAAAAAGTTCTGGTGAGATTTTTTAGCACAGGGGCTAGGGGATAGGAATGTCACGATATCAAAGCTACCTGACCCCCACCACCCCTTTCAACATTTTCTCTGAATATCACCCTTATCCCTCATTGTTCAATGCTGGGAATGCTACAATTGCGTCCACGTACAACAACACGATAAGATATAACCACTCACGATGAACTGGCGGCAAACACGCAAAGATACAATCCTAATTCGACATAACGAATACTGGATATTATGAAATATATATGGCATCCTAATGTAACATTAAGACGACCTGATATTATATATTAAATATATATATGTCTTCTTAATGTAACTTTATGGGGACTTCATATAAAATTTTGCCGAAGGCCCGGACCATTTTCCGTACACCCTACGATTGTGTCCGTAACAGCTTCCATCTCGGTGAAATAAAAACTAGACGGATGAGATCATGCCATTAGTTTCGTTTGTGGTGTTGACTCGCCGCCACACACTCATTGCATGCTGTCTACGCGCCTGATTTTAAGAGCTTAAGCAAGCATTTATAACCAACCTTACTGAAGATTAAGCTGTACATGTTTGTGTCGCTCTATCTTGTCAACTTTTTTTCTCAGTTGTTTATTACAATACATAATCAAGGCCCGACTTTGACCCCCAAAAGAATTGAGATGGGAGAAAATATTATATCTTGCAGATCTTTCTGCAACTTGGGAAGCGAGGATATGGAATAGGAAAATATCATGGCTTGCATACACCCATACCACTTACGCCCGCCCCCGCCCCTACTAACCCGACAATAGCAGGACTAGCTGAGGTAGATGCAACGTTCAGAATCGAAGTACAGTATGCCTTAGTACACAACGACATCGGACCTCCACGTGGGCAATCGGAATTAAGTGTATTCTGCGTGGATTCAACACAGATGGCGCTGGTCATGATCGAACGGTTGTCCTTTCGGTTTCTTGTTCGATGCTCTGGCTAATGAACTACCGCACACCCCAATGCTAAACATACGTAGCCCACAGACTGAAAAATAATGACACTCAGTGAGATACTCTATTAAGGAAAATATTAGGATATGGTGGAGGAAAATATCGAGGCCTGCAAACACACACCCCAACCACCACCACCCCCCCCCCCCCCTCCTCCCCGCCCTATCTGAGCGTCCTGGCCCGAAACATTGTGTCTTCTGGAAACTTTCTTATTTCGATTGTAAATAGCCAATATTCTGCATAGTGATCTGACTAACACACAGGGTATAAACCGTATAAATCTTTAGCCGGAAGTGGAGATACGCGAGGCGAGAGATTTCTATTTTTATCTCAAAGTTTCAGTCTCAGCGTATCCAAGATCACCGAAAACAAGATTTTTTTAATAAAAGGAATGGCCGAAGAAAGCAAAATCAGTAAGTATGTTATATAAAGCAACATTCAACAATGAAACGACACAACTTAATGGACAAATCGACTCTTGTAGTATGAAAAAACATCTGCTGATCATCTCGGAAAATTAATTTCTCGGGCAAATTTCTCCTTCCAATATCGTTTTTCACATGTTCGCACAAATGTAACATGTTCAAATCATAGATCGACAGATTCGGCGTTCAATTCCACACCAGAAACTATCAACCATAACAACGAAGGAGGTTCGGTGCTACTAAAACTGTTCAAAATATAATGTCACCTTATCGATTTTTTTATACGCCCAGTTGTATACGCTCGTATCTTCAGTTGATGAGTCGTATACATTTTTTATGCTTGTCGGGTGACCATTACGATGTAAGAATCTCGTAAATTTGGAGCCTGTAAGTTCCGAAAGCAAGATAGGCCTATACGCGCACAGGCCGGGTTGAATGCAATATTGCATTGCGTTGAAAAAGCGAACCACAGGTTACCTTTTTCAACGCAGAAAAATAGCCCATTTTACTGCATTACAGAATCTAACGATAGGCGGTGAACTATATGAAGATGAGACTGGTTTTATGGCATAGCGTAACAATGTCAGAACAAGTTGGACCGCATTATTTACTGTAAGTTGACTCTTTCAGACACAATTTGTTCCAAAACACGTTTTGGGGGTGAAATAATTTTTTAGGGCACTCGGGATTATTTCGGATGAAATGGACCTCAGCTCCACATCCTCCCCCATCCCACCCAGAAAATAAAAATTCCCGTACGCACATGGCATTATAGATAGCACGTAATTATAATTTTATGACTTTTTAGGCTCAAGCACCAATTTGTTAAGTTCTTAAATCATCAGGTCTGTAAATTTCAGTGAACTACAAAAGGTATAACATGAACTCACGGCTATATTTAAATAGCTTCTTGTGCTTTGCTTCTTTACATGATAACAATTTGTTGAGTTCTTAACTTTTGTGGGTCCCTAAATTTCAATGGACTGCAACAGGCAGACCAAATATCTAGCAGACTCCAGAGAAACATTCATGCTGAACTTATTTACTACAGTCTAAGGGCACCTTTCTGCAACTATATAGCTAACTTACCCAATTTTTAGTTGTTGGGTAAGTTAGCTATAGCTGCAGAAAATTACCCCCCCCCCCCCCTCCACACCCAGACACACGCGCGCGCGTGCGCACTTTTACAGAGTGTTGGGCATGCTAGTATGATCTAGAGGGAATACATGCTCCCAAAGAAAGAAAAAAAACCACACACGCAAACGAATGGGTAAACCAATCGAATGAATTTAGAAGCGAAGCTAATAATGAAAGGAGCAGAGAATTCGAATTTGCAGCGTTCAACAGTCCTCATCTGAGGAGTCAGTCACAGCAGCCTCAGAATCACTGAGCATATGAGTTTTGGCCCTCATTTTTCAAAATATCCCAGAGATAGCCCGCAGACCCTCACCGCCGAGAATGGGATACGGCGATATCGCCTCTTGTGCTACCCCCTCCCCGTACCCCCCCCCCCCCCCCCCCCCCACACACACACACACCACCACCACCTAACCACTGTGCGGCTCGGATGCTGCTGCACAGCACACGGTGAGCATACATGGTGTTCCCCTTGGGATTAGCTCTGATAGCCCCACCCCACCTCACCCCAAATATTTTTACCTTCCTTCGCTCCTGAATAATCAACTATACTCTACTTTAAAAATAAATATGTGGAACTGATTCAAATGAACGCCTTTCCAGTGTGTTATCGTATTACTATAAACAAAGAAAAACTATGGTATACATGTAAACTACATTTTTAAAATTGCATGTTAAAGGTCAGTGTAAAACAAAACGCAAACGAAGAAAATAACCAAACGAATAAATTTAGAAGCTAGTCTGATAACGAAAGGAGCAGAGAATTCCAGTTTGTTGTGTTCTACGACTGGATCTTTAGCCTGTGTGGAGTCTGTCTCTCTCCGTACAGAGGACAGCCATTTTACTTCCCCACCCAATAGGACGACACGCCGTGACATCATCAACCCCGCAACTGATGCTGCCAGAGAGGGTTCAGATACCTCCATATCTTTTCTCAGCCGGGGATCCGCGATCCCGTGACTTCTGGCACGAGAGACCAGCGAACTTATCCACCACTCTTTTCAACTTGTCACCCACATTTCAACTTGGGGTGCGAGGGTGTACCACCCCCCCCCCCCCTCCCTGGTTACGTTCTTGAATGAGAGTAAATAATTTCAGTTTACAGTCATGACAAACTGGAAAAATATATCAGTAAAATATATTACTTGCAGGTGTATTTTATAGAATAATGTAATGGCCGGTCTGGGTTTGAATGAAATTGCTGAGTCGAGAGGCCGGTTTGGGTGTATCAAGATATGACCAGGACACATGGCGTACAAAATTATGTTTTCCAAAAGGGTTAGGAAAGAAACTGGAGAGCAGTTTGGATAACTTTGTTGGCGGCCTGTTTGGGTGAAATTCTCAGAAACCGGCAAGATCGGTTCTTGTCACTCTGAAGCCGATTTGGTTAGTGACGCGTGCCAGGTGTGCGTTCTGTTTGGCTGTGCTATTAAAGTGCGGGATGACCTCTTCGCCCAGTCTCCTAGGTGAAAGCAAATGGGATGCGCAAGAGACTACTCTTCGCCAGCAAAGACGAAGAGCACTTAGAGGACCCTGATTTTTGAAAGTTGGAAATTTTATGGTTCCAATTTCAAAAGTTGGAAACATTTAGTTCTAAGCAAATATAGAACTAGTGATTCTTGGTTGAAATACATTTATTCTTTATAGTATGACCCACTAGTTCTTTTTCGCGCAGAACTAAAATGTTGATAATATTCCAAGTTTGTAACTGCGTAAGCTAGCTATACATCGAGATTGCGCTTTCGTAAATGCACACAAATAGTGTCAATTTGGAACACCGGGGCCCGCCGATTTTCTCTAATTGCCTTAAGGCAGGATTCTCTTACGTGAGAGTCCTTCACTGCTCGTCTAAATGTGACGTGCAGTGAAGAGGCCGCACGCACGAGTATCCCGCCTTCAGGAAATTACGGGAATCGGCGGGCCCCCAATAACGCCGGGCCCCAGGGGTTACTACCCCCCCCCCCCCTCGACGGCCCCGCACAATATAGCAGTATCATGTACCACAAGAAGTCTTTTGTTAGGCCAATTACAAAGTCTACTCATAATTATGGAGAAAAGGCCAAATATCAAGCGAATATAATGTAATTTGCACATAAATCTATAAAGAAAATTCCTTCTCAAAACCGATCATCAAATGTCGGAAACTTTTTTATGGTATCAATTTGAAATGAAAGTTTGGAAATTTGAGGATCTCACTGTCACACACACAGAGTCTGAACTACCCAGAAACGTCCCTGGGAGCATTTGGATCCGAGAGGTGTTTTGTTCTTCAGCAGGAGTGAAATGGAAATGAGAATGTGAATAGTATTGAAGGCTATCGTTGGACAATAAATGTGATCGATAAATTTGAAAGAAATGATCGCTTTGTATTTTTGACAACTTGACCCTGCTCTGAACTGCTATTGACAACAACGTAATTTAATTTCAGCTACTGTTGACCTAACGTGCTTATCCTGCATAATGTAGAATGTTGTTTGGCATTCAAGTTTCAAGAAGAAAACTGGTAACCGAAGTCTTGTTTCGAAGCTGTTTCCGTGAAGTCGTATGCAAATTAAGTGAAAATAAGATGAAAATTTATAAAATACTTATGTAAGGCGCGAATTATTCTATTTGTTTCATCTTTTTGCCTTTGCCACACGGTAGGGTTTGCTTGGTGAGTATAAAGCTTGTTTTCGACCCTGCATCTGTTTGGTTTCAACACAACATTGGCGAGATATCGAGGGAATCCCATGTGACGTCATGCCTTATTTAAAAATACTTTAGTTTAGTTTAAACAGTATTTATTTCAGATAAAATAAGTTCTCAAAGAACAACATTGAATATTTACAAAAGTATAGGTATGGTATACTTCATGTAGGATTCCATAGTGTTTCGCTAATTTCTCTAAAAATGGAATCGTTAAAAGCCAGATACTTATTGATGCAGTTGCTTCGAAGAGAATACTAAAAAATAGCCCATTTGATGTTTGTTCGACAGTTATTGGACACAAAAGACTGTTGCCAAAATGAGAGTGAAAATGAGAGAGCGCGAGAGGGTGAGGTGGGGGGTCGGGTTAGGGATTATTGTCGAATAAACTGTTAGCTCAGCATGCTGTCAGGCAAACTGGTTTCAATTAACAGAGGATTGGCGTATTGTTATAACACGCCGTTATCTGAAGTGAAAACATTTTCTTCGACTGTCGCCCCCCCCCCCCAACCCCCACCACAAACACACACTTCAACAACGTAAAATAAAATAAATAGAAAAAAATAATTTAAAAAGGCCAGGCAAAACCGCAAAACATAGAAACTAAATGATCGTTATGAAGTAAAAACGACCACGGTCAAAAACGGTAAACAAATTGTTTTTAAAAAGGTCATTAAAAAGAATGAAACAAACCCCAAATACCCCCAATTGGAAAAATAATTCCCCGACAAAGCTGTGTGAATGTATGTGTGATGAATAAACAGCTCACAAATAACAATGGGATTACCTTCATAGACAAGTTTGTTGTGAAATCGACAGACGTACAACACTCATTGTGTATACGACAAGTTTGTTGACAAGTGATTATGGATATGTTAATTACAGGTGTGAAGGAATTAGAGCCAAGGCAAAATGAAGTGTTACAGTTGTAACTGAACTAATTTACCCATATGCATAGGTAAATTAAAAAAATGAATGCCGATTGAAAAACATGGTCTGAAATCTTCCGGGTGGGGGCGAAAGTTCTTCGGGGGGAGGAGCGGTCCTCTCGCCCCCCCCCCCCCCCCCCCCCCCCCCCCGTTGTTGCAGGTTCGGTGGTTCAGTCAGTAGTGTTTCAGTTGAAAGGTGTGACGTCAACGTTGTGCATTCGAGTCTGGTCATATGGTTTGTTAACTGATTAGACCTTCGTGCATGCACAAATATGGGCATTGGAACGATCATATGGGAAATCGAATAATCTCAACTGGACGTATAATTATCACCAACTCCCGATCAACGGTTTTACCAACTGGGCGTATAAAAAAATCGATAAGGTGACATTATATTTTGAACAGTTTTAGTAGCACCGAACCTCCATCGTTGTTATGGTTGATAGTTTCTGGTGTGGAATTGAACGCCGAATCTGTCGATCTATGATTTTAACATGTTACATTTGTGCGAACATGTGAAAAACGATATTTGAAGGAGAAATTTGCCCGTGAAATTCATTTTCTGAGATGATCAGCAGGTGTTTTTTCATACTACAAGAGCCGATTTTTCCATAAAGTTGTGTCGTTTCATTGTTAAATATTGTTTTATATAACATACTTACTGATTTTGCATTCTTCGATCATTCCTTTTATTAAAAAATCTTGTTTTCGGTGATCTTGGATACGCTGCGACTGAAACTTTGAGATAAAAATAGAAATCTCTCGCCTCGCTTATCTCCACTTCCGGCTGAAAGTTTATACGGTTTATACCCTGTGTAACAGACATATTATGTTTGCTAAGAGTGACAGAAGACATCTTGAATTGGATATCCCTAGCCCCTCCCACTCAATGCACCTCGGCATCACTGTCAGAAAAGTCTTTTCTCCAAAACATTCTTAATAAGTTTGTACATAGTCCATACACTGCATGTTGATGACATTCGGAGAGGAATTGTGTTGAGAAGAAATATTGAAGATGGTGGAAATATGATCGCCTGCACATATTCTCCTCGCCTAGGCACCTGAGTCATGAATTATATATGTCTTCTTAATGTAACTTTATGGGGACTTCGTATGATATGTTGCCGAAGTTACCTGGACCATTTTTCGTGCGCCCAAAGATTGTGTCCGTAACAGCTTCCATCTGGGTGAAATAAAAACTAGACGGGTGAGATCACGCCCTTACTTTTGGTTGTGGTGTTGACTCGCCGTCACACACCCATTGCATTGTGTCTTCGAGCCTGTTTTTTACAGCTTAACCAAGCAGTAATATCCATCCTTATTGGAGATTTGGCTGTACATGTTTGTGTCGCTCTATCTTGTCAACCTTTTTTCTCAGTTGTTTATTACAACACAAAATCAAGGCGCGACTTTGAACCATGCAAAAAGACTTGAGGTGGGAGAAAATATTATGTCCTGCATATCTTCCTGCAACTTGGGAAGCGAGACATGAATTTTTGTTCACTTTTTGTAGATTGTATTTAAAATAGCACACATGTAACATAAATATGACAAACATGTACTAGCATAATAAGTGAAGCATTTGATTCGTACTATACAATGTTTATATTTGTGTTTAACAACACTTTGAATAGCCAAGGCCATGTCATGACGGTGAAATTCACGGGTGGAAGAAGAGTCGGACAATCCGGAGAGAGCCCCAGTGCATTGATGAGCAGCCGCCAAGTTGTCCAACTTACTAACCCGGCAGAAGCAGGGGCAGCTGTGGAAGATGCAACGAGTAGCATCGAAGTATTGCATGCCTTAGTGCCCAACTACAGTGGGTCTCCACGAGGGCAATCGGGATTAAGTGTCTTCTGCGTGGACTTAACACACATGGCGCCGAGCATGATCGCAGTTGACCTCTTGGTTTCTTGTCCGATGTTCTAGCCAATGAGTCACCGCACACCCTGATCCTACACGTACGTAGCCTACATACTGAAAGATAGTGATACTCATTGAGATACTCTGTTCAGGAAAATATTAGGGTATGGAGGAGGTAAATATCATGGCTTGAATACACCCATACCACTACCACCCCCCCCACCCCCATTTGAGCGTCCAACCCCAAGAAACTTTTCTCTTCTCAAAACATTCTTATTTAGATTGTAAATAGCCAATATTCTGCATAGTGGTGCCAATAACAGACACATTATGTTTGCTGAGAATGACAGAAGATATCCTGGCTGGCATAGCCCTAATCCCTCCCACTCTCTGTACCTGGTCATCCGACTCAGGAACATCTTTTCTCCGAAACATTCTTATTAAGATTGTTCATAATCCATACACTGCATGTAGATGACGTTCGGAGAGGAATTATGTTGAGAAGGAATAATGAAGGTGGTGGAAATATGGACGCCTGCATATATTCTAGTCACCTAGGCATCTGAGACATGAATATTTCAGCCCAAAACAATCTCATTAAGATTGCTATAAGATTCTGCATAGCCTAAAATCAGGTTAGAGTTCCTAGTAAGAGCCCGGGGCATAGGAAGGTCACGATATCAATGGTACCCCCCCCCCCCCCCCCGCCTTACCAAACTTTCAATGTTTTATCTGAATATCACCTTTATCTACCATTGTTGAACGCTGGAAATGTTATAATTGTGTTCACGTTCAACAACACGATAAGACATAACCAATCAGGATGAACACGCAAAGGTACAATCCTAATGTGACATAAAGAGAACTGGATATTATGAAATATATATGGCATCCTAATGTGACATTAAGACGACCTGATATTGTATATTAAATATATATATGTCTTCTTAATGTAGCATTATGGGGACTTCGTATGATATATTGCTGAAGGTACCCGGACTATATTCCATACGTCCTAAGATTGTGTCCGTAATAGCCTCCATCTGGGTGAAATAAAAACTAAACGGATGAGATTATGCCCTTAGTTTTCATTGTGATGCAGACTCGCCCTCACACACCCATTGCATTGTGTGTACTAGCATGTTTTTACAGCTTAACCAAGTATTAATAACCAACCTTATTGGCGATTTTGCTGTAAATGTTTGTGTCGCTCTATCTTGTCAACCCTTTTTCCCAGTTGTTTATTACAATACATAATCATGGCGCGACTTTGACTCAAAAAGACTTGAGGTGGGAAAAAATATGATGTCCTGCATATCTTCCTGCAACGTGGGAAGTGAGTCATAAATTGTTGTTGACTTTTTATAGATTGTATTTAAAATAGCATAACATGAATATGACAAACATGTACTAGCAATAATGAGTGAAGCATTTGATTGGTCCTATACGAATTTTATATTGGGGTTCAACACCACTTTCCCCGTGGGAACCCCGGAAAGTAAGCAGCACTTGTTTACTGTGGTAAACCAGTTCCGCTTTACTAGTAAAATAGGACCCAGTCACCAATGCTTGGGGTGAAAGTCCTCTAAAATGGGCAACATGTAGATCAACGATTGACTAAACTTGACTTCATCTCCATGTTGTGTCACGATTAGCCATGGTGCATAAATATGTGACGTTAACCACCAACAAACAAACAAACTTCAACAACACTTAAATAGCCACGTCATGTCATGGCGGTCAATTTTACAGGTGGAGGAAGAACAGGACAATCCGGAGAGAGCCCCAGTGCATTGACGAGCAGATGCCAAGTTACTCCAACTTTCTAACCCGGCAGAAGCAGGGTTAGCTGAGGTAGATGCAACGTGCAGAATCAAAGTACAGTATGCCTTAGTACACAACGACATCGGGCCTCCACGTAGGCAATCAGGATTAAGTGTCTTCTGCGTGGACTCAACACAGATGACGTCGGTCATGATCAAACAGTTCACCTTTCGGTTTATTGTCCGATGCTCCAGCCAATGAGTCACTGCACACCCTGATCCTACACGTACGTCGCCTACATTCTGAAAAATAGTGACACTCAGTGAGATACTCTGTTCAGGAAAATATTAAGGTATGGTGGAGAAAAATATCGTGGCCTGCATTGAACCCCCAAACCCCAACCTCAGTAACCTCAGCACCCCATCCCCACTGACCCCCACCCCCCCCCCCCCCCCACCTCTCATCTGAGCGTCTAGGCAAGACAAAAAAAAATTCTCTCTTCTCAAAAATATTCTTATTTAGACTATAGATACCCAATATTCTGTATAGTGGTGTCACTACAGACATATTATGTTTACTGAGAGTGACATAAGATGTCCTTGATTGCATAATCCCAAACCCTTCCACTCTCTGCCCCTGGTCATCCGACTCAGGAACATCTTTTCTCCGAAACATTCTTATTAAGAATGTACATAGTCCATACATCGCATGTTGATGACATTCGGGGGGAAATTACATTGAAAAGAAATATTGAAGATGGTGGAAATATGGTCGCCTGCATATATTCTAGTCGCCTAGGCACCCGAGTCAGGACTATTTCAGCCCAAAACAATCTCATTAAGATTGCTATAAGATTCTGCACAGCCCAAACATTGTAAACTGGTTATACTCATGGATAAATTCAGGTGAGATTTTTTAGTAACAGGCCGGGGTATACGAAGGTCACGATATCAATCGTACCATCACCACCCCCCCCCCCCTCCCTGCCCCACCACCCCTTTCAATGTTTTGTTTGAATATGACCTTTATCCACCATTGTTCAACGCTGGAAAAGCTACAATCGTGTTCACGTTCAACAACACGATAAGACATATCCAATCACGATGAACTGGTGCAAACACGCAACGGTACAATCCTAATGTGATTATGTGACATAAAGAGTACTGGATATTATGAAATATACATGGTATCCTAATGTAACATTAAGACGACCTGATATTATATATTAAATTTATACATTGTATATGTCTTCTTAATGTAGCATTATGGGGACATCCCATGATATTTTGCTGAAGGCACTCGGACTACATTCCATACGTCCTAAGATTGTGTCCGTAATAGCCTCCATCTGGGTGAAATAAAAACTAAATGGATGAGATCACGCCCTTAGTTTTGATTATGATGTTGACTCGCCGTCACACACCCATTGAATGGTGTCTACGAGCCTGTTTTACAGCTTAACCAAGCATTAATAACCATCCTTATTGGTGATTTTGCCGTAAATGTTTGTGTCGCTCTGTCTTGTCAACTTTTTTTCTCATTTCTTTATTACAGTACATAATCATGGCGCGACTTTGACTCAAAAAGACTGGAGGTGAGAGAAAATATGATGTCCTGTATATCTTTCTACAACTTGGGAAGCGAGTCATGAATTTATGTTCACTGTTTATAGATTGTATTTAAAATAGCATAACATAAATATGACAAACATATACTAGCAATAATGAGTGAAGCATCTGTCATATACACATTTTATATTGGGGTTTAACAACACTTAAGTAGCCACGGTCATGTCATGATGGTTAATTTTACCGATGAAGAAAGAGCCGGACAATCCGGAGAGAGCCCCAGTGCATTGACGAGCAGCCGCCAAGTACTCCAACGTACTAACCCGGCGATAGCAGGATTAGCTGAGGTAGATGCAACGTGCAGCATCAAAGTACAGGATGCCTAAGTACACAGCGACATCGGGCCTCCACGTGGGCAATCGGGATTAAGTGTCTTCTGCGTGGACTCAACACAGATGACGCTGATCATGATCGAACAGTTGACCTTTCGGTCTCTTGTCCGATGCTCTAGCCAATGAGTCAACACACACCCTGATCCTACACGTATGTAGCCTACATACTGAAAAATAGTGACACACAGTGAGATACTCTGTACAGGAAAATATTAAGGTATGGTGGACGAAAATATCGTGGCTTGCATACACCCCAACCCAACCACCCACCACACCCACCACCACCCCACCCCATCCATCTGAGCGTCCTGGCCAGACAAATTCTGTCTTCTCAAAACTTTCTTTAGATTCTAAACAGCCTATATTCTGCACTTTGTGACCTCGTTGATTATGGAGCAGTAAATAAATGAAGCCGACAGCTGAAAGAAGATAGAATTAATTGAGGTTGTGAAACCGTTTTCATGTTATTCCTATTACATCTGAATATTTTTATTGTTTCAATTGCCCATTAAATACCTACACTGCCCAATGGCCATTGATAGGAAGCATTCCACCTGGAACCACTTTAAGACTTTGTTTCCATATTTTTATCATCTTCTATTTAGTGGTGGTGCCACATTACGTAAAAGGGTAAGGTGGAAACAACGCATCAATTACAATGTTTTTGTCGATACATTTGTACAAATACCCAATCCAATTCACGACAGACACGTTTTATAAAGTCTACAACTTTGCAAGACTTGGTTTACTTTTACCAAACACATGTAGCACTGCATGTCATTGGGCAAGCATAGGCGCACGGGCCGTGGGGGGGGGGGGGGGGGGGGGGGCTGGAAGATTTTGCCCGAAAAGTAATTCCGCGGGCACCGTCGAGGCCACTCCCTCCCCGTTGGTGAGGTCCGAGGAGTCTTCTCAGAGAAATTTAAAACCATGCGGTGGCATGAGACCGATCCTAGTGCTCCACCCACCCACCCACCGGCTGCCTTTCCGACCTTGTAATTAAGGAGGAAACCAGTCACTTTTTGGGGCCATATATATATATTTTTGTGCAAGTTCAACCCCCTACTACCCCCACCCCACCCAAAGCTCACACACACGATTCAAGAAAAAGCCAATTTTGAGGGCTGTTTTCAATTTTTTTGTTCGGACAGACAAAGGTCGAATGTTGCATAGTGAAAATATATTCTTTCGAGTAGTTTTGCTAATTTTTGGGGGTTCAACCAAAGCTTGCCTGAACTTGCCCTGTAAAAATCGATTATTCCGAGTAGTTTTCATATTTTTTTCGGGCAACCCAAAACTTGCCAGAAAAAAATGAAAACAGCCAGAATTTTTTTTTCCAAACCAAGGGCGAGAGGGGGGGGGGGCAGCCTTCCACCCCCGCCCAGCCCATGCTGACAAGCACGTTTCGCATGTGACTAACACGTGCACAAAATGATTTGGCATCAGACTTGATTGTTAAAAAATTCGCTGGAGTGTCTCCATATAATACAGCATATCTTTCGGAATAAGTTGACTGCTGCCCGAAGGAGTGACAAATGTATTATAGCAGAATGATGGCAGCTTGACTGCAACTAAAAATATATAAATTTAGTAGTAGTATAGCTCGCAATCTTCAACACCTATCTGGATGACCCTGCGAATAACCCCCGAAGTAATGTCATAGTCACGTGACCGGGGTCGTCATTTTGGTTGTCATGGTAGCGCGCGTGAGCGGCCATCGCGTGACGTCATCCCCATAGTAATATGTGGTGTTAGTGCGCATGCGCAGCACTTGTTGTTGTGGTAATAGACGTTTCCGTCGTCCATTCTGTATACTGGAGGCCGCCATCTTGATTTATATGGCGACAAATGGTTGCTATGAGCTGGAAGGCTTCTTATAAGATGGGGGCATGTTCTGGGGTATGTTCGATTGAATTTTATTCCATATCACGGAATCCTATTTACGGAATCGACTAGGAATCCTATTTTACGGAATCGGTTAGGAATCTTTTTTTCTTCGTATGTGTCTAGGTGCGGTATGTGATTTACGCACATAATGCATTTTCACACAGGCACATATCGGCACATTCAGAATGGCCTAATATGTTGTATGTGATGTGCTCACATTATGTACTAGATCACCATCACATTCCATCAGACACCAACCACACGTTCCGTGGAATCCTTTACACAGAATCCATTTCTAGTGGCTGGTCGTGGAATCCTTTTTAACGAGATGAGTCGAAGAGTAGAGGGGGTATTTACTCCAGAAGTAATTATCTCATTACTCTTGTTACTTCAAACAGATTAGTTGAGGAGTCGTAGGAGTATTTACTCCTAGGAGTACTTATTCTCATCGCTCTTAAGTTCATTTGACAAAATCACTAACCACCTTCCAAGAAATCCCAATCTGACTAGAAACCAGAATCCTTTTTAACCGAGATGAGTCGAAGAGTAGTAGGAGTATTTACTCCAGCAGCAATTTTTTTCGTATGGCTCCTCTTGGTCTAAACAGAGAAAGCCAAAGGCCATTGGCGCTTCCATTTGGTCAAGGGACTGTATAGACAGATATGGGTTATAGGTTTTGGGGGTGATCTAAAGTAGCAGGACTAGTAGAAGTAGCAGTAATGTCAGTAGTATTGGCAGTTTTAGAAGTAGTAGGGGCCGTAGTAGAATTAGTAGTAGCAGTAGTAGTGTTGGTAGTAGTAGTGCTAGTGTTTGGTAGGTAGTAATATTGGTAGTGGTAGTGGGTAGTAGAAGTGGTGTCAGTGGTAGTAGCAGTAGCAATAGTAGTAGTATCAGTAGTAGTTGTAGTAGTAGCAGATAGTAGTATCAGTAGTAGAAAAGCAGTAGTGGTATAAGGGATAAAAATAGACCAACAGGCGTACAGACAGTTCATCCTATACGGCTTTACCAGACAACGAAACATACCTACAAAACCACCATAACCAAACATTACATACGACCTATTCCAACCACACAATGACATAAGGTATTAGATGGATGAGCGTTGCTAAGTGCTAATAGTAGACCAACATAGGTATAAACAACCCATCCTACTCTACTGTACTAGCCAATCAAGCTTACCCACACAACACAACATAACCTAACATTACGTACCAACCAAACGGTCATATCAGGCAACTGGTGTATTAGCAGTAATAAGAACTAAAAGCGGACCAGCAACGGTACAACAACCCAGGTCAAGAGGACAGGTGGGTATAGAGCCATACATAGACGGATATGGGTAGACTGGAGTAGATAGCAGTGATATCACCACAGAACAGTCTAAGAAAGATTTGAATCCACTAAGGTACACGGGTAGAGTAGCTTGGGGAAGTCAGGAATATCCAAAAATATGTAGACTAGATAAGACAGCAGTCATATCACAGGTAGAACCGGCCAAAGAAGGAATGAATCAACTAAGGTAAGGGCCATTCAGAGGCAGGTACGGATAATCATTAATTAGTACACTACAGCAGATAGAAGTCATTACACAGGCAGTACAGACCCCTGTATGATGGGAATAGGTTATAGGATAAACTGTAGATGCTCTAAGTAGTCAGGAATGGGTAGTAGTAAGTACGCATACGTAGTGGGATTAATAGTCGTAGTAGTACTAGTATTAGTAAGGGGTAGTAGTAGTATTAGTAGTAGTAGGGATGGTTGTGGTGGCTGGTGCAGTATTAGTAGCAGTAGCAGCTGTAGTAACAGTAGTAGTACTAGTAGTAGTCTTTCCAGTAGGGTTCTAAGAGAATCCGGGCCAGGGATATGTCTGTAAAAGTGAGGAGCCGTACCGGGACTGTTTCGTCAATATTACAACGATCTGATTACAGACACATCAGATAGTAAATCTTTACTCACCATCACAAAGCAGTTACTAGGCAACACAAAGAACATAATTCTTCCTGAGCATTCATCTGTAACCGATCTCCTATCAAGATTTAGTGACTATTTTATTTCAAAAATCAAGCTTATTCAAGAAAGCATTAATGATGCTGATACGCCTGTGCTATCTAAACTGACGATAAAATCAAATTTTTCGGATTTTTCAAAAGTATCTGAGGCTGTGGTGTTAAAATGCATTAACTCTTCGCCAAACAAATCTAACGCTCTGGACCCAATTCCTACATCACTTGTGAAATCTATGGCGTCCACTATTGTGCCCATCATCACTAAAATTGTTCAGGCTTCACTTATGGAAGGAAATGTCCCGGATGTGATGAAAGACGCTCTGGTATCACCTCTAATTAAAAAACCATCATTAGACCCAAATAATTTGAAGAATTATAGGCCAGTCTCAAACCTATCTTTTATATCTAAAATCACTGAAAAGATTGTAGTCGATCAATTGAATAATCATCTTAACCTGAATAACCTTTTGGAGCCATTTCAGTCAGCTTACAAACCAAGACATAGTACAGAGACTGCTCTTCTACGCGTACACAATGACATAATCTGCGCATTAGCAAATGGTAAAGCCGTTCTTCTCGTACTTTTGGACCTCTCCGCCGCATTCGACACGGTCGATCACGACTTTTTGCTGGACATTATGAAACAACAGGGTGTTACTGGGACTGTTCTTAAATGGTTTCACAGCTATTTGTCACATCGTTCACAACAAATCTCCATTGATAACACTAGGTCTGACAGAAAACATTTAAAATGTGGTGTACCCCAGGGTTCAGTGCTTGGCCCTGTACTTTTCACACTATACACTGCATCGCTGGGCCGAATGCTAAGAGATCTCGGTGTGCCATATCATCTCTATGCTGATGACACACAGCTATACTTGGTATTCGATCCAGCCGATGTCTCTGACACGGTTGCTAGCGTGTCCGAAATGGAAACATGCGTCAACTCTGTCAGACAATGGATGTGCAGTCATAAACTGAAAATGAATGATTCTAAGACAGAGGTTTTAGTTATTTCTAAAAAGCGAACCTCATTTTCTCATCCCGTTAGATCAATAAGCGTTGGTGACTCTGTCGCTAAGGTAAGCGACAGTGCGAGAAACATCGGCGTCATATTCGACTCCAATATCACATTGGAATCGAATATCAAAAAGATTTCTAAATCATGTTTTTGGCAACTTCGAAATTTGAGTAAATTGCGTGCTTTTCTCAGTGAGAAAGCATTGAAACAGCTAGTTCACTCTTTCATAACATCCCAGTTGGATTATTGCAATTCTCCTCTATTCCTTGGCCTGCCACTTAACTTGTTACAGCAGTTGCAAGGAATTCAGAATATTGCTGCCAGAATTGTAACTGGCGCCAAACGGTCTGACCACATCACTCCTGTCTTAAAGGAGCTCCATTGGCTTCCAATACAGAGCAGAGTACATTTTAAAATTCTCATGTTGGTATTCAAATGTGTCCATGGCCTCGCTCCTGCATACTTGAGCGAGCTGGTCTCCCGCCACATTCCGAAACGATGTCTACGTTCCTCAAACAGTCTTTTACTGAACGTACCATTCACTAGGTCTGGCCTGGCAAGGTAGAGAGCTTTCTCAATTGCCGGCCCACGCCTATGGAATATGCTTCCTCCTGAAATACAACTACAAACAAATTTAAATGTATTTAAGAAACAATTGAAAACGTATCTGTTCCAGTCGAGTTTTGCATAATCTGTTTGTAAAGCGTTTTAGAGCACCTCTGGTGGTTTTACGCTATAGAAAATTTATTATTATTATTATTATTATTTCCGGTGATTCTCGGGCTCATTTCGGTAATTATAGGTAGGAACCAAAGGTTCTGGCTCGAGGGACATACTCTAGTATAATCGAGCACATCCCATAGGGACTTTATAGCACTACGTGACACTATTTAGATCAAAATTCTAAGAGAATCTGTACCAAAAAAGGTCCGTGCGACCGCTTATTAGAACGAGCTTATTGAGCTCGTTCCATGATAAGTTGCATAATATGGTTTTCTTGATAATATGCAGGTTTGGAATGAATGCAAGTCCTCAGAAAAAGTAGTCCCTCTGGACTATACTTTCGCGGAATTATAGTCCCAGGTCTATCATTTCTAGGAATAAATGTCCGCAGGACTACTATTTCTAGAAATGTTAGGCCTATGACTATAATTCCGCGAAATTATAGACCAGAGGTACTATTTTTCCCGAGGACTTTTCACACATGTACACGGCTCTGGTCGATTTATCAATAATATTCAAATGAATCACATATGGTGGCTTTGAAGCAATCTAACAATTTAATACAGTTTTGGGGTTTTTCTTAGAGTTGTTACAGAGCACTAGGTGACTTGCTACGGCATCAGTAATTTCTTGTTACATAATTTTGGGGGGCTGATAAAAAATGACGGAGCTGAATATGGATCTTGGGCCAACTGGCCTCGAGCAGATGTAAAGCCTGGTTGAGCATAACTGGGTTTCTCTGAGGTTTGTTATAAATCACTAGGTAATTTCTTGTTACAGAATTTGGGGGAGGTAGGGGAGGGGTGGGGCTGATAAAAAAACAACGGAGCTGAATATGGATCTTGGGCCAACTGGCCTCGTGCAAATGTAAAGCCTTGTTGAGCATAACTGTCCAGTATTTATGTGTGTAATTATCACTAAAAAACTAGAAGTAGATGGAACTATTTTGTTTAATATAACATATAATATCATACTTATTTGTCATGAAATGTTGAACAAAGAAATAAAATAAATAAGGAACAGAGAAAACGTACATAATAATAAACGTATTTTCAATAATAAACGTATTTTCATATATTTTCTAAAGTTGAACGAATTAACAACATTGCACAAATAGCTTTCATAATTATTAAAAATATAAATTCAAATTTAAAATCGCAGCAATCTGAAAATACTCTTGGTTTCCAAGAAGGAATATTTCGAATCAATGTTTTTCAGGAGAGGGCACTGCATTACAGTTGCTGAAGTGGAAGGAAATGTTTTCTGAAAGTAACTTTTAATTCAATTGTTTATTTATATATTGGTGATTACGATCACTTTCAGCATTGATGGTTATATCGTGCCCACGACATGGGCATGAAGTGAAGTTTGGCCAATCATTTATACCTATGTGCCCGCTTTAGGTTGTTTTTAGCCCAGGCTTTGGATACCAGGTCCTATTTTTCCAGAGAACAAAATTTGTTAACCACAATAAACAAGCACAACTTCAACCGCCCGAGGTTCCCAAAAGGAGTAATTCAGCAATTAATGTGGAAACTGGATAAAACAGTCCGTTTTTGTTTAGCAGTAAAACGTTACTAAAAGTCTGTTCTGTTTATGCGGTGTGGTAAGAGCGTTTTGGGCGTGAATATTCATTCTAGTTCACGTGTACGTCTCTGTTTCGAGGTATCGGGCGTTTCCGAATCGAAATTAAATACCTGCATAATATGCCGAGTCGCCGACCGTTTTGCGTGTGCTCGGCATAGTGAGGTCACTAAATAAGCTCGCGGCTGGTACATTAAATGTCATGTCCATCACATGGAGTCAAATAGTTAATATTTTAAATGAATGAACGAATGGAACTTTATTTTGCAGAATACGGAAATACAGTTTCCATTAAAATACCAATAAGAATCAAAAAGGTGTACATTGCATGAAAATGACATAGCCAGGGAGAGACGCCCTGCCATTTCCATATATAGGCCTATATGAAGAGCGACCCGAAAGTGTGAGATGGCTCCTTTGGTGAAGATTCCGTATAGTAGTAATGAGGGTCTAATCAAAAGTGCTCGATTTGAGCTTCATCGAAGGCTTTCGTGGTTGCTTCGTGGCTCCCTCCCCTTTTCATAGCAAAAGCCTGGCGGTTAGAGTTTGTGAGTAGAATGGCGGAAATAATTGCTTATTTGTTGCGTTAGTATGTTTTCGGAGGGTAGGTGTGGTGGGTAGATCTGATAGGTCAGGTTTAGATTCACAATAGTTATATAGTATCAGGGTTGAGAAGTATTGGGCTAAACAGAACAAGAGTTCGTATACCATTATGTAGACCAGAGATATTAAAAAAAATAACTCACTGTGCTGTTATTTCTTCAAATTATTTCCCGCCACAGGGGGTTAACGGGGCGTTGTAAAATAACGTAAAGAGGGTCCCTATATGAGATGTTGGCTACATATCGTAACGCCTTGCCGATTACAGAATCTGTTTTTTGAGTCTTTCCAACACCAGTGAGGTGTTATAATACACAGTCAACATTTATATAGACACTATTTAAATTATTGTACAACGCTCCATTAACCCCTCGTAAAAGGAATATATTTAAATAAATGAAAACACAGTGGATTAGTGTTTTTAATATCTCTGGTCTACGCAATGGCATACGAACTCTTGTTCAAGTTAACCCAGTACTTTTCGACACTGATACTATATTAATATCGGAAATCTAAACCAGGACTGTTATTTGCGTGCTAATTCCTATTCTTTGACCGTACCCTCAGCAGAATCTGGAAGATAAAAATGGCTATTACTGTTTACATAAATGTCGTAAGTCAATACATTTCAAACCTACCAATACGCTAAATGAGTGGAACTCTACCCGACGCACCAACTCGCCAGATCTACCCGCTACACCCACTCGCCGAAAATACACTGACGCAAAAATCAAGCAATTTTACCCATTATTTCTACCAGAAACATCTTCCCGGCTGGCTTGTACTATAAATAGGAGTGGGGCACGATGCAACCATAAAAGCCTCCAATGAAGCTGGAACCGGTTTGGCCGTCATAATTAGCAACTTGCATATTACAGAGTTTTCGTTCTTTCCCCTTGGGGATTTGGAATTGGAAAGAGTTTCACACAAGAGGATGACCTAATCCCATCTGGACAGTTGCAATAAACGGGATTATTCAATGCGATATATAAGTGTTTTATTA